>AP028426.1:8793247-8863398 GCA_036509395.1 Antheraea yamamai
AACCTCTCTGCCTGCTCTAGTTCTATAACTGTTTACATGTGAGTCTGATGTAGTGTCTACTATATCGTTGTTTATGTTAGGAACTTCACTCTCATCCACAGTGGCTTTATGAGGCAATACCTCATCATAAAACCTGTAACTCTCACTATACTGTCCATTACGAATTAAATCCTTTCTATTTCTCTGTACTATACCACCTTCTTCCATCTTAATCAGATATGACCTTGGTCCCTGTCCATGTCCTACGACTAAACCACTTTTATGAGGTCCTGAACTACGTTCATCCTTTATTTTTACAGCTTTACCTTTTTCTAACACAGGCAAAGTTCTAGCATGTTTATTATAATAATATTGTTGTTTTTTTTGTTTAGTATACAGTTTTTTTCTATAACAATTCTTATCGACTTCAAAACAAGAAACGCTAGGTAACATATTGGTAACTTTTCTATTAAACAATAATTCAGAAGGAGTTTTACCTAACTCTGATATTGGTGTATTTCTGTAAATTAACAATCCTTGATAAATGTCTTTATTTTCTTCTAAGAGCTTTTTCAACATTCTTTTTATAGTTTGAATATATCTTTCTGCTAAACCATTACTTTGATGATATTTTGGACTAGTTATTTTATGCGAGAAACCCCATTGTTTTGAAAATAACTTAAACTCTAAACTAGTATATTGTGAACCAGAATCAGAGTATAATACTTCTGGCAAACCATGTCTAGCAAATATTTCTTTCAAAAAATCTATAGTACTAATAGTTGACAAATCACATAGTTCCTTTATTTCTACATATTTGCTATAAGCATCAACTACTAAAATATATGGAATTCCTCTCAGATAAAAAATATCTGTAGATAAAACTTGCCATGCCCTCTTCGGTATTTCTTTGCATACCATAGGTTCTCGTCTATTCGCATTTTGATACCTTTTACATATATCACAATTAGAAATTAAGTCTTCTATTTCTTTATTCATCATTGGCTAAAACAAAGATTTTCTGGCCATTAATTTACATTTAACAATGCCTAAATGTGCATAATGTATTCTGCCCAGCATTTCTGATCTTAAACTTTGTGGCACAACTATTTGTGAACTTTTTAAAACTAAACTGTTACAGAAACTTAACTCATCTCTATATGGAAAATATATTTTGGCCTGGGAATCTACATCACATTTATTATTTGACCAATCACTTTTGATGTATTTTAATACTGACTGCAACTCTATATCCTTAGCAGTTTCATCGATAAATATTTTTAATTTCAAGTCAGACATATCGAATTGATTCAAAACCATTGCTACATGAGCCTGAATTTCTTTTTCACATTCAGTCGAATCACCAGTTAGGTAGGACCTACTTAAATAATCTGCTACTACTAATTCTTTACCTGGTTTGTACACTATAGTAAACTTATAAGGATGTAATGCTAATTTCATTCTTTGCAATCGTGGCGGACACTTATACATAGATTTTGCAAAAATAGAAACTAATGGCTTATGATCTGATTCAACTATAAATTCTTGTCCATATAAATATTGATAAAATTTATTACAACCGAATACAATTGCTAAAGTCTCTTTTTCTATTTGACTATACAATTGCTCTGTCTGTGTCAAAGCACGTGACGCATAGGCTATGGGTTTAGTTTCCTGCAATAACACAGCGCCTAAACCTTCTTTTGAAGCATCAACACTTAATACAATTGTTTTACTTATATCAAAGTATGTTAATATAGGAGGTTCACATAACATATTTTTAAGTTTATCATAAGCCAATTGCTGAAAGTTACCCCATACAAATGGTACATCCTTTTTTGTTAGTTGTCTTAATGGGGCAGTAATTTCTGAATAATTCTGTATAAACCGTGAAACATAATTAGTCATACCTAAGAATCTTAATATTTCTGTTTTGGACTGTGGTTTTTTCATTTTTATAATAGTCTCAATCCTATCAGGATCTACTGTAATACCTTCACTCGATAATATATGTCCCAAATATTTGACCTGCCTTACATTAATTTGGCACTTATCTTTATTTAACTTAATATTATATTCCCTAGCTCTATTCAACACTTTTTTCAATATAATGTCATGTTTTTTTTCTGTATCACTATATATCAAGATATCATCAATTAATATTTCTACTCCTTCTATATCCTTGAAGATTTTGCTAAATATCCTATGAAACACCTCTGGACTGGAACTCAAACCATATGGCAAGCGATTAAACATATACCTTCCATATGGTGTATTAAATGTAGTAAGTTCTCTAGACTCTTTTGATAACAAAATTTGCCAAAATGCTCTATTTGCATCCAGTGTACTGAAATATTTTGATCCCTGAAGCCTACTAGTAATTTCCTCCAACGTGGGTAACAAATACTGCTCTCTCATTACTTGTCTATTTAAATGTTGAGGATCTAAACAAACTCGTACTCCTCCGTTAGCTTTTGCTGCTACTACAATCGAATTAACATATTCCGTAGCCATCTCTACCTTAGATACTATCTCATTTTTTTCCATAAAATCCAACTCATTTTTTAATTTAGGTAGTATTTTAAAGGGAACATGTCTACAAGGTTCTATTTTTCCCTCAGCATTTTTTTTTAACTTAATAGAATATTCATAATCTTTTATTTTACCAATCCCAATAAATAAATCATTGTATTCCAACAAGATGTTTTCCAATGCCACTGTATCTACCCTTGCTACTCTGTTTAGCAAATTTAATCTGATAATTGTTGGTAACCCTAAAACTGGTTCAAAATTTCCTCTGCATACCTGAAACTCGATATTTTCTACATTACCCGAAATTTCACAATCAACTTTAACTTTACCAATTGTTTCTATTTTGACACCATCATAATTTGTAAGAATTAATGTCGAAGGCACATACATATTAATATTTAACATTTTGCATAGTTTCTTAGAAATTACATTACACTGGGCCCCTGTATCTAATTTAAATGCTAAACATTTATCAGTGTTCATAAACCTTACAGTCTCTTGCCATGAAGAGCATTTCTTTTTATCAATACAATTTATTTTTATGAGACCCATTGACACTTGTTTCACTTTATCTATTTCTTCTTGTTCAGTATCACTGAATGTTTCTATGTTTCTAATCACTTTCTTATATCTCTGACACTTACTTGCAAAATGACCAATTTTACCACACTGCATACATTTTTTACCAAATGCAGGACATTTCCCTCTCTGATGATTATAATTACAACGGAAACAGTTTCCTCTTAACTTATCTCCACTTGTCTCTGAATTCTCCGATGTATTTTTCTGTTTATTTATAGTGTATACTGGTGTTTCTGTTGTTTCGAATTTTTTCACTTGTTCTGAAACAAGTTCAGCTGACCTCCCTATAGTAATTGTCTTTTCTAATGTCAGGTCTTGTTCTCTTAATAGTCTCTCACGTAGTTTACTATCCGAAATTCCTGCCACTATTCTGTCTCTTATTAATCAATCTTTTAAATCTGCGAAATTGCACTCACTGGCTAACTTTCTCAGTTCGGTTACGTAGTGATCAAATGTCTCCCCTATTATCTGGTTTCTTGTAAAAAAAATGTGGGAATTTAAGCATTCATTTCTTTTTGGGATAAAATACTCATTGAATCCACGCAGCACTATATCATACTTATCTTTTTCTTCTTCTGTTAAGTTAAATGTATTATATATTTCAATACAAGCCTCACCCATTGTGTGCAAAAGAACCGCAACCTGAATATCTTCCGGCTTATGCACCAATCCCGATGCTTTTCTATATATATCAAAAAATTGCATCCATTTTTTATAGCTCTCTGACGTGAGGTTGTTGAGGGTCTGCGGGGTTTTTAAGCCCGAAACGCCTTGCTCTCCATGTATTACAATTTTCTTGGAACTTTCCGCCATTTTGACCTCTTTTCATTGATTCTATTATTTTATATAATTTTCAGAATTGGTTCATTTTCATAGTACTTTTATAGTTCGACTTTCCGCAGCGCCATGTTATGTATGTAATAATAAGTATTGTCCAGTAATCAGTTTATTTAATATTTTCTCTTCACACATATATCAACATACATTATATTCTCTAAAATCACTCATGACAGCCTATCATCTTGTTTATGACTCGTCTAAGGTTTTACTATCCACAACAGTTCCATAAATTTACTAAAGAAAAATTATTTATCAATTGATTATTAATGTATATTATGAAAATACATATTATATTATTATAAAATTAACCTACAGTTTGACCAGTTGATTTCAAAGGCCATGTAAGGCATGCAACGTCAGTCATGTTAAAAATATTGAAAAGGTAATTGGAACGTAAAACTAAAATGACGGATGTCAATAAGTCTTTCATTTACATGTGTGTATATGTTGTGTAAAATTCAAGCAACAGTCTGAGTAATGCATATTTTAATTAATTTAATGCATTTCTAATTCATTTTATATAAAAAAATAGCTTTGCACTTCTCCTCTATATAAACTTTAACTATGCCAAATTTCAAGTTCACCCGTTTGCGCAATTCGCTTAAAAAGGGGTACAAAGTTTTGGCTTCACATATTAATATATAAGATACCATCCATATGTTTTGGATTATGTTTTATATCCATCAATATATGTATCTATATGGACACTATATACATTATCATAAACAGCGCAGCTATTCGTATCTTAGATACCACATCGGATTGAAACTTGAAAACAACATTCGAAATACGTAGGGATACACTGAATTATTTAACCAGCCATATGGAGGGCCATTGACGAGGTGCGAATAAATAAAACACGAAGAGTATTTTTTAATATACATATAACATTAGAACAATGAAAACTAAATGTCTTTTTAATGCAATTGGAGGCAAACCAACAGACAGGATATTTGATGGTAAGTAATCACCACCGCCCAAGGACACCTGCGCCACAAGGGGAATCACAAATACGTTACGGGCTTTTTGGAAGGAGTAGGCTCGTTTCTTGAAGGCTTGTAGTTTATATTGGTCCTGAAATGCTACCGCTACGCACGCGAAAATCGCTCAGTAGACAACTTCCAACCATCGAGATGACAAGGATGGAATGTCAATTTGTCGTTCGATAATGGAACTCAGCACTGAGTAACTATCTTCTTTTTATATATAAATTTCTTCTGTACGTGTGTATGTTACTGAACTCCTCCTAAACGGCTGGACTGATTTTGATGAAATTTTGTGTGCGTGTTCCAGTGGATCCGAGAATGGTTTAGATATTTTTTATTATCAAGGCAGGGCAACGTCCGCTGGGCCCGCTAGTGAATTATAATATTATACAGTCCATATTACGGTGCAAGTTTTGTGTTTAGTTATTCAAAAGTATGATATTTTTCGTTTTATAGTAGGTGAATACCGATAGAATAACACGATAACGATCGTACACATAGAATGAATAAGATTGTTTTAAATCATCTAATAGGTAAGTAAATAATTGCCAAAAACAATAACGCACTTTAGCTAGAAATAACTGGTTATCAAATCCTACTGCCGAAACGTGTTAAGCGACTGATTTTCGTCGTCACTGTGGTTCTCAGCTTCGGATATTACAAAATGCGTTAACCACCCTTAAATAGATTCATGACGAGGCTTTACTTCATCGAGGTTCATTGTAAGATTTGAAATTGATATACTTTTATCAATCGACGTAGTCCCCAAATTAAACATGGACGGTGTTATTACAAAAAAGTTAAATACGTATTGAATATTTGGTTTAAAAAGATTTTGGAATAAATGCACCGCGCTCGCCCGAGGCAAGTTCGCGTTACCCTTTTTCACAAGTCTAACCTTACGTAACCAAAGCGAGACAAAAGAGCAAGATGGCGCATGTTCAGCGACCGCGGTGCATTTAATTTGAAACCTTTTTAAAGCAAGTATTCAATACGTATTTAACATTTTTGTAATAACACCGGGAATGTTTCGTGTGTAACTGTTATTTTTCATATAAAATGAACAATAATTTGTCATATGATTATTATAATTTTGGGTCAGTGCTATTTTTCATGTGCTTTGAATCTTTATGGCTGCTAGTATGTAATACGTTAAGGAGGTTAAAATATATCACCCAAGTGGCGGTTTTTTTTATATATATTATAATATATATATATATTTTTTATTGATAACATGGCTAAATAGATTTTTATCATCGTCGGTTGATTGGTTATTCTATTTGTCACTGCGAGGTTATTATGTAAAATAGTGCAGCGGCCAAAAATATGCTACTCTTTAGCACCACCCAGGGAGCACGTGCAGATGAAAGAGAAGTACACTTCCTGCGGACGCGAGTAACATCAGCCTCCCTTTGTTATTCGTATAGAATACTAGCTGTACCCGCAGCTCCGCACGCGTTTTTTTAAATCGTATTAAAGAATTATAGAATTATGAGACTATGTACAATTACAGAAACGCTCTTTAAAGACAATTGTAAGTACGACGCGCACGCCACTAAAAGTAACATGTAACGTGTACATTACATATATAAAAACAAAGAGCGTGCCAAATGAGGTTTGTCATCAGCAACACATTTGGAACCTTAACCCACCATATAACTACCTCAGTGCTCAATTACACTGTATAACGAACTAATGAAACAATAACTTAAAATATTATTATAAAGATTTACATTTACATTACATTTAATATATATTGCCATTATAATTAAGATTTTGTAAATATACACATGCGTGTCGTACTTATAATTGTTTTTAAAGAGCATTTCTATAATTGTACATAGTCTCACAATTCTATAACTCTTTAATACGAATTTTAAAAAACGCGTACGTAGCTGCGGGTACAGCTAGTACTAAATAAATTTTGAATATATTATATCTTGTTTATAAGTATTATTGTATATTAGTCTGAAAAAGAAGGCCAATGCATATAGTAACAATGTCTGACACAATATAACAAGTGTTTTTACTCAACGACAATAAAAACAAAACAAACAGATTAACTACACTCATCAAAAAAGTCTAAGTAACATGTACTAATTTAAATTTTAGGATGGTTCTTCACATTATAACGTATTTTATTTTTAAAATAATATCTTTAGGGTTCTATAATGTAAACATAACAGCTGTTGTCTTTATAAGTTCTTTTAATAACAGAAATGAACAATATTAGAATATACTGTAGAAACTAAGATACATAAGAAACTAAACTTTTTTCTTACAAAATGAAATTTCTAAAGAAAATGTATTTATAGTGAAAGAATAGAACAATTTAATACAAAGTATGGTCTCCTCTGCTATTCAGAACTTGTCGGCAACGATTATTCATTGAATTAATGAGACTGTTTATGTCATCTTGCGGTATTCGCTCCCAATGGAATTGTAGCAAATCCTTCAGCTGTTGGGTTGTTGTCGCTCCGTCCAAGTCCTTCAAAACACGTCTCTGGAGCATGTCCCATGCGTGCTCGATGGGGTTGAGATCTGGCGATTGTGCAGGCCAGGGCAATACCCGGATGTTCTCCTTTGCAAAGTATTCACTGGTTCGCCGAGCTGTATGTGAACGCGTTAACCTAAAATCGGAGCCAAAGGTTTGTGCAAATGGGTAGACATAAGGTCTGAGAATATCCTCAATGTAATTTTCAGCATTCATGTTTCCATTTACAAAAACGAGCTCAGTTCGCCTGTTCTTCATAATACCCGCCCATAACATAACTGTTGAGCCGCTGTATGGATGAACTTCCTGAACACACCTGAGCCTTTCAGTATTTCCGGGTCGACGATACACTCGCACCCTTCTTGTATCAGGCTTAAACCCGATTCGCGACTCATCGGAAAACATAATTTTATCCCATTGTTCCTGGGTCCATGTTATGCGTTCTCTACACCATTCATATCGACGAGCGCGATTCCCGTGACGTATCGGTGGGCACCTGATTGGGCGTCGAGCTCGTAGGCCGTACTCATGCAGTCGATTTCGCACAGTTTGAGGACTTACATCAACACCACTTGAAATTTGTAGCCTCAAACTTATCTCTCGAGCGGTTAACATCGGCTGGCGTCTTGCAGTCAGTTGTATGTACCGGTCTTGCCGAGTGGTTGTACTCCTTTTACGGCCTGGATGCTGTTCAGCGGGTTCTCCTGTATTATTATAGCGCTGCCAAAGACGACAAATAACACTTCTATGAATGTCAAAATGTCGAGATACCTGAGATTGATTACTTCCCGCTTGCAACATCCCTACAGCTCTTTGCATTTCATCTGCCATCAAATGACGTCGCTTCATGACGTAAAGAATATCTAACAATTCAATTTTGTCGCTAACTTTATTTAAATGGTTGGTAAAATTATAAAGTCAAGACTAAACGTAGCTATTAAAACGCACTTAAATTCAAACAAATTCGCAGTCATTTGAATTTTATGAAAAAAAAATGTGTGCGTGTACTAGTGTACACACGTAAGAAGTGAAACTTGTTTAAGGCCTTATTTTTCGCAAAATGATCTATATGCAACTTTCCAGAAATTGGTTAAAAAAAAAAAATTAAAAAAAAAAAAAAAAAAAAAAAAACCCTTTCTTTCTTTATGGCAAACAATTTCATTAATATATTAAAAAATAAAGTTAAATTAGATAAAGTTTAAACAAAAGGATTTTATTAACATAGACATGAATACAAAAAAGATGGCGCGTAACGGAAAAATGTGACGGTAAATTTTTTCCAAGGCCGATAAAGAAGTTTCACTTCAAAAACAAAACATAATCAATATTTTTTTTTACAACCAGCCAAAACATCAATAACAAAAAAGTTTACTTACCTACGCACTTTGTTTGAGTAAATACTTAGAAATTAATTAATATAAATGGTAAAATTTGTAATATCACGCATGTTGCTTAGACTTTTTTGATGTGTGTACTTTAATCACACTTTAAATTTCAAGGTGAATAATATTTTTCAACAAAATATGATAGCGTGTTTGGGTTGATAAGCCTGATGGCCTGACCCCACCGGTGTATAAGATAAAAGTTAATTAAAATACTCGTGATATACAAGTTGTATACCTACTTCTATTATTTATGTTCTATGTAATAAATATATAGATATATAGAGTAGCAATTTTGGCCTAAATATAATCAGCCGTAAATAAATTAGCAGGCAGTTTTCCTAATTTTCGAAAACATTAAAATATTTTGCGAGCAACGCCCTCTATAGAAGTGGGAAGAGTAAAGCTATGTAATTCATACGAGATCTTCAGTATGTTTACTCTAACAGTAATAAAACGTGATGATTTCAGTTACTATTATGTGTTTATAATTTCTTTTATGAAAGCATAGTTTACGATTAAATGTTACTAGCTGTGTCTAAAATCGCCCTGTATATCCTTCAGATAGAGTCTGAATTTGCGAAGGTTTTAGCGAAGGAGATTGCTGTGATGTTAATGGGTATAGCAATACAACCTTCCCGGGTGGCCGTGAAGGTCGCAAAGTTGAAACGTCTTAAGAGGCCTTGAGCCTGCTGGAAGGTCCAACTGCCAGTTGCTAAGCGAAGTAAGAAGCTCTGACAGAGTTTGATAGGTTTATCAGTCTTGTGATGAATGTCTATTACTAGGTACTCCAATGACCTTGGTGTAGTAATATTATTCTCTAAGTTGATGCAACACTTTTGACCGTGTAAAAACTGCATAGTGATTTAGACATGAGTACTGAGTATTTTCTGGCAATGGTGAACAATCAGATAGTTGTCCACATACTCTACCAAACCTTTTTTAAGGAAAACTTGAGTGGTCCAGTTTGTCATGGATGTGAATATACAGAGTGTCGCAGCCAATCCCAAATAGTAAACAGGTCATTTGCAATATCCAACTCCAATATGCACAAATGCAATATCCAATACTTTATTGGTAGACGATAATAAGACTGACTCAAGTCGATCTTGACCACCCAGTCTCCTGGTCGTAGAAATTTAAATATCTCGATTGGAAAACACTGAAATTTTTCGGTTGCATAAATCGGTTTTAAATTTTATGGGTTGAATGTGACCCAGTTCTTCCTATCGATCATGGTAATATACACATAAATATGAAAAATAATTACTGACATCATCAAGTAGTTAATGATTACAAAGAATCTTTTAATTGACTTGGTATTCAAACACTTTTGTTCCTTTTGATTGGTAGCCCTTTTGTTAAAACTTTTCAAGAAGATTTAATGATGTAATTATCTGTGTTATTATAAAATACTAACTGACCCGTGCCCACTTCGTTGAGCGGTAAACATTTATAGAAAACCACGTTTTGTAACTTAAATATAAAAGTTAGGTATATACTGTCGCTGACTTTTTTGTAGGCATTATCAGTTCTACAACTTTTCTCTAGAACTCAATCATATATCTACCATCGTTAAGGCAGCGTTCGTAAGAAACGTTTTCGGTTGACCGTTTTTTCTCCGATGTACTTTGCAAATCCGACTTCTACATAGAAGTCTTTTCATTTTTCGCGGTAATATATAGCCTATGACCCTCACAAATAACGTGGCTTTCTATTGGTAAAAGAATTTTCAAAATCGGTTTAGTTGTTCCTGAGATTATCCCCTACAACATCACAACTCACAAACTTTACCTCTTTATAATATTAGTATAGTATAAAATGCTAAACGAACGCGACGTCTCGTAAAATGTTACCCATATTACAAAATAGGGAATCAAATAACGTACAATTATTGAATACAGTCTAAGATCTCTAAGCTAAGGAGGTTATATTGGGGATATAATAAACTTTTTATCGTGTGAAAAACACAAATTTTAAAAGTTGACAAAAGTAAATGATATAATGAAAGACAATATTTATATATATATTGGTCATATTATAAATAAACACAGTTACATTCTTCACATTGTTTGTTACTATTTTTTAAACTCAAAGAAACTTGCTTGAGATTTGAAAAAGGTAAAATAAAATAAGTGTGGTAATATTAAGCAAAAATAACGCATGTATTATAAGCTGAATTATGAACGTAAAGTTGGTGTAATAAGAGCTATTTTACGAGTAAAAGAGTCGCAAATCGGTTTTTTATATGTTGCTGAATTATTATAAATCTTATCAGAATGTTATGACTACACGAGTATGTAATATTGTTTATTTAACATGTTACTTGCATGGTTCGACATATAAAAATAAAATTTGTACAAAAACATTTCTACGTGATTTACGGTAATTTTATGAATATGACCGAAGTACTTATGTGGTAGTTTTGTATTAATTAATCAGTAGTTATCTGTATACATGTTTTTAAATGTTGTCATAGATGTCTCTAATACATCATGAATGTGTCGTCACATTCTTTCGTTTGCTATCTCTTTGTATATCCGGATTAATTTAGAAAATGGCTTATTTTAGAAATCATAAGTACATTTTCAATTTTTTTTTATTTTGTTGAGAAGGGATTGGGTTCAAATTTTGTACACGAAAAATATTTGGTATTTACAAAATAATACAGCATACATAAAATGGAGACCATTATTAAATTTTGAAAAAAAAGTGTGTGTACTTATGTACACGCGTTAGAAGTTATACTTCTTTGACGTAAACAAGATAAAAATTTTATCTTTCGCCTTATTCTATCGTTTGTAGAAAAAACAACACTAACAATAGAAAAAAAGGTATTTAATACATTGAAAGTTTTAATACAAAGAAATAAAAACAACAAATACCAAGAAACAAAATGGTGACCATAGCTAACTTCAGGGTGTCGGTTTTTCGTGACGGTTTGCGCGCGCATCGTAATAACTTCAGGGTGTCGGTTTTTTGTGACTGTGTGCGCGCGCATCGTAATAACTTCAGGGTGTCGGTTTTTTCGTGACGGTGTGCGCGCGCATCGTAATAACTTCAGGGTGTCGGTTTTTCGTAACGGTGTGCGCGCGCATCGTAAAAATTTACTCTCATCATTTTTCCCTAACGGGCCAAAAGAAGTATAAGTTCAAAATATGGATAAAGATTAAAAATGTATTACATTCTTCAATAATTTTAATGTGTGTTACATTATTATTATTAATGTTATTTTATACATGAGGAAAAAATATTCGTAATTCCGAAATTGATAGATTGTAAAATTTATCAATAAAAGTTTTGGAAGTCGAAAAAAATTGAGCCGTCATGGGACGTCTGGCAGATGTGAAACATCGAAATAGTTTTTTATAAGTGATATGCATAAAAAACAGACTACGACAGGAATCAGCTATGACATAATAAAAAGACAAAGCATTACAAATTTGTTCCATAAAATAGTTACTGTTTATTTATTTTATTACATAAGTAGGTATTCATTTTTATTAAATACATATTTCAAGTAGGCGCAGGCGTGGTGTGTTTGGCGGCATTTATCAAAGGGCGCAAGGTTGTCGGCGCGTGCCGCGTAACACTAGTAGAACGAGTGACCGACAAAACAGTTTGAATCTTATGTTTATATAGATAGGGTAGCAAATGTTTTTCAGTATTTAAATAATAGTACGAAATTCGTGTTTTGCGTCGCCACGCCAACAATCAGGTTTACCCTCCGCCTATAGATGTTTCATATCAATAAAGAAAAAATACATGTAATGTCAACCGATTTTCAGGAAAGAGTGCGCGAGTAAAAAGAAACATTAACAATTCATTAACATTCATAACGTTTCCGATGTTCAATCTTGCACACTCCAATCGCGCGTGAAAGAGGCCGTGTCGTGTAAAGAGTTAATGGGATTATCTATAATACTCTCAAATGAATGTAATTCTTAAGCTATTTACATTACTTCTTGTACACGGGAAAATTAATGGCCTATAAAAATCATCGGTAATAATTTTAGAAATCATAACATATAACCGTTTTTTAATTTCATGTTATACGGATATGACACTGAAATAAAGGTTTATTATTATTAATAACTAGCTGTGTCCGCGACTCCATCCGCGTGGAACCTAATCTACAAAACAATGACTAATAAAGTCACCTGAATGTATTAAATTAACATTCTACTTTTCTCTCGTACTTACGTCGCGTCGTCATTAAAATTACAATAACTTTTGATAGACCTAACCGATTTTCATGAAACAAAGACTAAATGTTCTCGAAGATATGCTTTACGATTTTCTTGGAAAAGTTTTATCATGAACGCAGTACTTTAGCAATGATGTATATCCATAGAAACAGAGAGTCAGACAGACATTTCTAAAAACGATTGAAATGTTTTTATTACTTATTCCTAGACAGAAGCAAGACAGACAGACAGTTGACATTGACATGTCATTTTATTTGCATTTATTTTTCTATTATAGTTTTCCTATTTTATATTATTACTAGCGGACCCGGCAGACGTTGTCCCGCCCTGATTATAAAAAAAATCCTGGACAAATTATATACCAAAACGTTCCTCGTGAATCACTTTATCCATTGGTGAAAACCGCATAAAGATCCGTTCAGTAGTTTTTGAGTTTATCGCGAACAGACAGACAGACAGACGCGGTAGGGGACTTTGTTTTATACTATGTAATGATAATGGTTTATCGTATCTAATATTATATTATTATTACTGAGACAACTCTGAAACCACGAATCCTGAAAAAATACCTGAACATGCAGTCCTCGGGAATAGTCTAAAGTTGGCTAGTTTTCTGTTACATAAAAATGGCAATATAGCAAGAAAACCATAATCTTGAAGAACATCGTTTTTAACCGGAACGGTGGTGCCGGTTAAGCAGACACTATTAATAGCTTACCAAAGCTAAAGCGTGCAGAAAAATTGTAAGGCTAAAAGATCTCATCAGACTTCGTGACTATATAATAATAATAATCATAAGTACAATGGTACAACAAAATAATCCCAAGGAGGGTTGATGTCAGGCAGGTGGCCGATCGTAAAAATTAAGCCAAATCATATACCACAACATGACAAACATGTTGTACCGACCCTACTTAAGATAAGGGTAAGAAGAAGAAGATTCCTAGACAGAAGCAAATTTTTTGTTTACAAATATCTAAAAGTACAGACACGTTATATTTACATTTTTAGTGGATGTATAGACATGAAGTGGAAAAACAAGTCGAAAGTAATTATTGCATAAAACGTGTACAGATCTGCGGGCATATGCTAGTTTATAATAGTTTTATTTAATCCAGAAGTTTACCAGATTCATTACTCTATATCGATATAGGGTTTGTATGCAACTGATGCTGAAATGGCTTTCGACAGCTAAATACATTGTCGTAAACCTTTATACTGACTTGCTAAGCACAGTGTGTTTTTCGAATTGTCTTGACAACTTCGACTACATAGCATAAAATTTTGCGGCGACGACTGCTTCTAGACTGTTCTTGACAGGCTAATTGACCAACGCGTGAAGACCCTTAATCACTCGTTAGTCAATTAGCCTTTCTATCGTCGATATAGAAAAATGCTAACTGCACTATACTAACAATTTTAAAAGGTTATGAGTATTAATATAAAAATACCAGAATTAAATCATTATCGACATGTGACCCTAGTTAGTGAGATCTGAGATGAATGACCCAATAAACTTAACGCCATTCTGAATATTATTAATAACATTAGTACATTCAACTGTTTTATCAGTTTTAAGGACGAAAGATGTTTGTGAACTCTTCTTATAAATTAGAAAGTGATGCCTAAAACTGCACAGTCTTTGACAAGATGAAGGGGAGTGTATCACTACTAGTAACTGCTTTTGTGGTTCAAATTTCGGGATACTTGATAAAGGTGCCTCCCACATTACCACCGGTTCAACCAGAGGCTGGTGAGCTTTTTTAATTATTAATATTATTTATTTTTCAATATTGAACTTGATAAATAAATGCAACGGTTAGAATATTCCGATTAAACTATGAAGATCGCGGATTCGATTTCCGTCAAGGTTAATTACATAAAATGAGATTAAATCTTCACTTTGCATTAGGACCATTTGACAATTGATCTATACACATATAACTAGTCTGGATTTATTATATTTTAAAAGATCCGTTGTCGTATAATATAATAATATCTGTACTAAGGTTCCCATTCTTCTCTAACGTTTAACTATTCTGAAATCTTTTGAAGTTCAGTTTAATGTGTTAATTTTTTTTTAATTTTTGATGAACTATTCATTAAAAAAAATGTATATTTATAAAGAGACAGGCTTAACAGTATCGTGTTTAGACACTACGTTAATAAATGTAGGTTTCAATCATTGATTTACAAAAACTCAAGTTGCACACTTAACGTCTCACAGCCGGCACACAAAAATGAGTACATAATTTTGGATTATGCAGTCATTTTAAATAGTTTCGCGTAGCTTGCTTCCTTGTAAAAACAACTTTGAATCATTCAAGTAAGGTTGAATTTGTAAAATCATAAGTTAATCGTATAACTATAACCACGTACATATGTATATTGGGGAGTTTTGAGTGCTACTTTTATTTTTTTATTAACTTACTTTTATTCGAGACTATGTATCTTGGATTTTTATATGTCAATGGTTTCAATCCTAAAATGAGTTTGACCTTGAGGTGAAGCAACATATCGTGATGAAACCAGAATGTTATAGTAGCGCTTTTTGTAAAGACCGCAGGACTATGAGTTACCTTTAAGTTAAAAATCTGGCACCGAATTTCTATAGGTCTGTTGTGATAGCTGCATGCTGAGCTAAATCGTTGCTTGCTTAATTCAGATCAGACTGATACAAAAACGTCACGCGTATAAAAATACTAAAAAAAAGTCGAGGCAGTCTTAAGGACTGCACACAGAAGTGAAAACTCAGAACAATGGGATTTAAACTGTGTTCTCTTTTGAATTTTTAAATTAATTATAGTCTGCATTATTTAAATTTCACAATTTGTAAATTGAAACTATTATCATTAATCTCTCTCACATTTATTTCTTTTTTTTTAAGACCCGTTTCCTCCCCGGACGTATTCCGAAACTCTATTTACAATTTTTTGATGTCCATTTCTTTCACATTCATAACTGCAATTTCCTCAATGCCATTTACTTAGTGTAGTAGTATGTACCATACCATACCGTGTAGTTTATTTATTTGATTTTTCTCGCAATTTGCGACACATGCTCCATGAAACCCAGGAGCGGTTTCCTGGTTTTCTCATCCGCTATCATTTCCGATTATTCCCCTTCCGATAGTTCGATGCCTAGCTGGGATTGGAGGTCACACTTGGACGAGTCAAAGCGAGCTTTCACATCTATTGGCACTCCAAATAATAATTATATACTTTATTTAGGCATTAAACATATGATGGGTTGCACAATCTTAGTATTAAATATCAATATTAAATGTACATGTTAAGTAACGCGTCGTTAGTCTGACGCAAGCCGTGCAAGCGCAATACGATCGGTAACGCTTACTAACATGTCATGACCCGAAATTATAAATTTATCTCCTGCTAAAAAAATACCGCTAAACGTGACTGAAGAAGTTTTCAATAAATAGCTACATTTCTCCATGTGACAAGGAGACTTGAAGCCTTAATTGGAATGTGGAAAGGATTACCAAATAATTACGAAAACCTTAGAGAATTATAAACTCATTGCAGGCTACCTCATCCTACATCAAGCCAAAAACAAGATAATAAACAAATAGTAAATAATGGAAGTTGCAAGTAATAGAAAAAAAAGAAAGCGAATTCTTTTCTTAAATTATGGTCATTGTTTATATCATGATTTCAATTGTTATTTACAGGTAGTAGTTTGCAGCCCACATCTTCTATGAAATTAATATTATATTAGAGCGTGTGTATACTTACCGATACATTAAGACTTATTTACAATTTTCGTTACATTTCTATCACATTATCTTTTCAACAGAATAATTGATTTTATATAATTTTATATTCGTAGCTCCGGCGGCGTGGGTGAATCTTCAAAAGCTAGTGATTCAATTATTTGAAAATGTATGTGAAGATAGCAGTGATCCTATAATAAACAGCTTGGCCAAAGAATTCGCTTTGGATTCAACAGACGATTTTTCGGTAATCTAATGTTTATATATTTTTATTGAATACACGTAGGTTTTGTAAATTTTAAGCACTTATTCTTGTTACTTCCAGAATCCAGATGTACTACCAAATCTTCTAAAATTAATATCAAGCAAAGGTTTGTTGGCCAAAGGAGAAATATTTACAGAGTATAACTTGGATCATTTAACTGAATTGCAAATTATTTACGAATTTTTGTATTACGCTAAAAGTTTTCAGCAGTTTTCCAAAGCAGCGTCATGGAGTCGGCAAAATATAAATTGTGGACTTTATGTAAACGCCATATACATGGCAGTTCAAAATAGACCTGACACTAAACAAATATCTATACCCGCACCATATGAATTACTTCCAAACTATTTTATAGTCAAAGATGCAATATTACGAGGAGTATATATAGCAACCGGTCAAAAATTTGAAGAGTCTGAAGGCATACATGTCGAAGCGAATACATATACGGTAGATGCGAATTATACATCATTTTTTAATGATAATGATGATGAGTCTAAACTGGCATATTTCCGTGAAGACGTAGGCCTAAATTCTTATTATTTCCTAACAAAACTCAAAGTCGCACCATGGTTTAATACAGACATCAACGGAAGATATGGTGAAGACGTATATCATATGATGAGACAACTAATGGCGAGATATAATTTAGAAAGATATGCTAATGGTCTCCCCGAACTCGAGAACTTCAGCTGGAATTCTACATTCGATGATACATACAATCCTATGTTAATATACGCAAATGGGAATGAGTTTATTTATAGATCAGCGCCAGTAGAACTGCCCGACAATGAAGATGTTTCATTGTTAAAGACTATCGAAAATAACATTGAAACAGTCGTTAGCCATATGGTAAGTATTAAATATACGTAATTACAAAATACATGTCACTTTAATTAACTATTGTAGAATTTAAACACTTTGTTAATATAACCATAACAATTTATTTAAGTCGAATTACTTGCAGAGACAGTCTGGATATAATAAAACTCAAATACTGAATCACTTAATGGAAATCCTTGTCACGGGCGACAGAAGTTATGAGACTTTGGCACGACGACTCCTTGGCAAAGATCTCAACGACAACGGGTAATTTAAGCATCAATTGAATCATATTTTATAATTAATATGAAATACCAATGTATACTCAATAGTTTCACTGTTTTAGATTACCTTCTGTATTGGAACATTATATGACTTCTTTGAGAGATCCAGCATTTTGGAAGATAAATTATAAGATTGTAGATATTGTTGACAGCGCTCTTAAACTTCTGCCATCATATACTAAAAATGAACTATATTTTCCTGGTGTGGAAATTGTAAATGTCGATGTAAAAAAAACGATGACAGTGTTCGATTACTACGAATTTGATGTTACTGACGCTTTAAAAATAAATGAAAGTAATGCATTGCAATTAAAAATAGGACAACCTAGATTAAACCATAAGCCGTTTACTATTAAAATTACAGTATCATCCATTGTATCGCAAAAGGGTTTAGTAAAAATATTTGTAGGACCGAAACTACTACCCGGTGAACATATTACGAAGAAAAATTCCTTTTTCTTACTTGACCAGTTCGATATAAATCTTAAAGTCGGCTCAAATGTCGTTACAAGAACATCTTGTGACATGAAGCGATTTTCAGAAGATTTTATATCTCTTAGAATTTTGCGCAAAATGATTCAAGATGCCGAATTTGGATTAAATACTTTACCATCTAAGACGATTGAATCTCAAACTGGTTACCCATCCAGATTAATCCTTCCAAAAGGTTCCTCCGAAGGACTGCCACTACAAATGTTTGTATTTGTAGCACCGCATACTAAAGCAACTATTGGTGAGTTTTATTCAGTGTTAGGCAAAGATTTTAATGCTGCAATCTTATCACCTAGTTATCCATTGGACCTGGAAATTAATTATCCATTATTTGAACTGCCAAATGCTTTCCTTAAAGATGTATTAGTTATTCATAAAGGTGATAATAAAATAGAAAACTATGGGGGACCGGGAGTTACTAAAAAATGGTACAGTGGTGAAAACTACGATCCTTCTTCTCGGCCTAATTATTCTGGGATTAGAAAGGAACCATTTGATTACAATTCAAAGAAAACACAATATGAAAAGAATTATGATTATTTAACAAAACGTGAAGAACATATTACTTCGGAGCCGACTATAGAAAATGATAATTATGAAATAGATAGTCCGCCTTTAAAATTACTAGCTTCAGGCTTCGACTGGACTTCAAAAAGTAAAGGATCTTTCGATTATAAGTCAAAGAGAGGACAATATGGAAAGAAGGATTATTCTAAACAAGATGAATATACTGATAAAAATTCATCTCTAAAAGTAGATACTATTGCTAGCAGTGAAGTAAAAATGGATGATGATTTTGCAGAAAAGAAATTAGTTAATATAGACGACATAAGCGAAAGGAACCTCCCAGAATCTAAAGGAACCGGTGAAGTCCGGACTACAGAATATATATCTTCGGAACCGATCATACGAAATGATCATTATGAAATAGATAGTCCGCCTTTAAAATTACTAGCTTCAAGCTTTGACTGGACTTCAAAAAGTAAAGGATCTTTCGATTATAAGTCAAAGAGAGGACAATATGGAAAGAAGGATTATACTAAACAAGATGAATATACTGATAAAAATTCACCTCTAAGAGTAGATACTATTGCTAGTAGTGAAGTAAACACTGGTGATGATTTTGCAGAAAAGAAATTAGTTAATGTAGAAGAGGTAAGCGAAAGTAATTTCCCAGAATCTAAAGGAACCAGTGAAATTAAAGACGATGTTCAAGATAATAAAATTGCACCCAACCTTAAAGTAGTGAGTCCTAAAAAGCGCATTACTGTCTACGACTATCTCTTTAACGTATTAGATGCTAGCTCTGAAGAAAAAGTTTACGAAAAATAATAATGTATTGTATTATTTTATTGTATATTTGTGCAATAAATTAGTTGTATGAAAACAATATTTATTAGAAATATTCATTTAAATGTATTTCATTTCTCGACTAGTTTTAATTTAAAGTTCGAGTAACCGATACGTATTATTGGTTTTTACGTGCTTTTCTATCATTATTTTTGGATATGTTCCAAGCGTTTTACAACGATGTTGCGCTTTCCCTATTTTCATCGTGGAAAATTTAAAAACCATCGGTCACCGGCGTGACAACAGCTAGAAAACAAATAGAAATACTTTTACAGTTGATTACAAGGTTTTCCAATAGCTTTTCCAATGTATGTATGAAATCAATAAAGACTTTATTACTCATATTCTAGTAGCTTTTTTACTGTTATCACAACGCATTTTTTTGTTTACTGTCTTCCAATTTTTAAAATGTGAAATAATATCAAATTTCATTACAAACAAGTTTAACTACTGTTATACAAAAAAAATGAAATTGCAAAAGAAACAATATTTGCTACTCGAATAAAAGATTTTATTTTCGTATATTAAAACAGTACAATTAATGTTAGTTTGTTAGTTAATATAATAAAAAAAATTATTAACGAATGTGAAAGAAACAGATAAGTCATTTACAATTATTATTAAAATTAATACCGATAGTATCAAATCCGTGTAACTAAATTATATAGTATAAGACTTGGTCACAGTAACAGAAATTACTATTGTAAAATGGTGTAAAATAATTCCTACACGCAATTAAAACGTTTCTGTTTGAATTATTTTTATTTATAAGGTGTTTCATTGCTACATCACTCGACCAGACGTCTTACATCACTGTAATAAAAATGAAAACGAGACATTACCGTTGTCCTATTTGAAGAATTATTTACATTTGGCGTGAATATATCACTGTGAATTATACAAGGAAAACTTTATGTTCTGTGCCAAAATGAAGTTATATTTCTACTTCATTGACACCGATGATTCAGGTCTCGGCAATAATATAACGTCGTGACATGTCCGTGCTTTACATTTGGCTGTAATATCCAATTTATTTTGTCTATGGAATGTTAAGTTGCCGTGAACGGCTCACCTGTTGTTTACGGAAAGAGTCATAAATCTTTCCGCCAGCATTATGTTTTGCAACTGCGAACAGATGCATAGCATCACAAAACTAGGTATAATATTTAGTAAACGCGTTATTTATATATATATTAGCAGGCCCGGCAGACGTTGTCCCGCCCTGAGTATAAAAAAAATCTTGACAAATTATATACCAACGTTCCTCATGAATCACTTTATCCACTGGTGAAAACCGCTTGAAAATCCGTTCAGTAGTTTTTGAGTTTATCGCGAACAGACAGACAGACAGACGCGATAGGGGACTTTGTTTTATACTATGTAATGATGATATTATTAAAATTAACCTTATATTTATAGGTATAATAATACCTATGTCATCCCTTCAAATAATAAAATTGAAATAATAAGTAATAATATTAGTATATATTCATATATCATTACATAGTATAAAACAAAGTCCCCTACCGCGTCTGTCTGTCTGTCTGTTCGCGTTAAACTCAAAAACTACTGAACGGATCTTTATGCGGTTATCACCAGTGGATAAAGTGATGTACGAGGAACGTTTTGGTATATAATTTGTCCAGGTTTTTTTATAATCAGGGCGGGACAACGTCTGCCGGGCCCGCTAGTTTTTATATAATTAATACCGTTATTAAGTGTGTTAAGTTATTAGAAACAGTAGGTTAACGTCATATTCGTACTTTATTTCATTATTTGAAAAGAAAGCTTTAATATCAAATTTACATACAATAAAAAGAATATTATTTATCAACATTTATTAGTGTTATAAATTATTAGAAAAAACAAATTAATTGTAATAAAAGTGATTTGTGATATCACCAATTAAATTGTCATAGTAACAAATGAGGTTCAAAGCTGACTTTGAAACATGTAATTGTTCGCCAGCATATGTATCTGTAATGTATATGTATGTATATATATCTGTCCCTCACATCGTAAAATGATTAATTTAATAATAGAGTTAGGAATGTATTATTAAATCTGCTACTTTTAATTTGATTTAATAATACTTAAACATATTCTAAATATACTTATTTATGCACTAGCAAGTTGTTCTTGTGATATCGAAAAATATATATTTCAACTTATTCAGTTCATAAATAAGTACAGTGAAAGTTTATAACACAAATCTGTAATTTTAATACATATTATTATTTGCTTTTTGGTACACTTTTTGAAACGGAATAAAGATGGTATAGAATAAAAAAACAATATGATTATAAAATAAATAACACTATTATTAGCAGTTATATAAATTAAGCAGAATTAAGTTGTTATAACTGGTCAATAGGAGTGGTAGTTTATCGTTTTATTTATATTTAAAATAAAGCTAACAGAGGTATGATATAAAAGAATTTTTCACAAGAAAATTATTATTAATTATTATTTTATTCTATGGAATGTTTCAAGTTTAGCAAACATAAATATATAACAAATAATTTCTCGCATTCTTAAAACATCAAGGATAGAAATCCTTTTTTAGAATTATAATATTGAAAGATTATATTTCTATAGCATATCAATTGCTATTTGTATGTTTGTTGTTTATTACAAAGTAGATATAAAAAAAAATGAATTAACCTTTTGAAATCTCGCCAACGTATACAGAAACTCGACGACATAAATTCAAGCCCGTCTGACCTACCTAACCTCAAATTCTATTGTTACCTCACGACTAAACCGATAAACACGTGGCTAAAACAGTAAAGCTGCACTCAGATTAGATGTTTCTCTCGTTGTGGCATTCGCATGAGAACACAAAAATTATAGCCGATCACCCAAAGTCTATATCTGTGCGGGCGTCGGACGCTACTGTATAACCCGTTTCACGCGCCAGTGGTTGCCAAACGTATTTCTGTTACTGAAACAGGAAACGATCTCAAATAACATTAATTGCATATTTTTTACTGTACCAAAAATCTGTATTTGA
The DNA here is from genome assembly GCA_036509395.1 of Antheraea yamamai. Lineage (NCBI taxonomy): Eukaryota > Metazoa > Arthropoda > Insecta > Lepidoptera > Saturniidae > Antheraea > Antheraea yamamai. The sequence continues at coordinate 8,816,204 of AP028426.1, forward strand.
CCAGAAATTCATTCTTTGTATCTAGAATTACAGGTGTGTCAAATCTGTTTATATGAAACTAGTTTTTACTCACGGCTTCGCTCGCGTTAATAGAGATTTGACGTATGCCTCGAGAACAGTATGTTTTTGAAGCTAAATCTTCTTTCGACGCGTTGAGCTGTATTTTTAGCAGGAGATAAATATATAATTTCGCGTAATAACATGCTACGTAAGCATGGCAGGTCGTATCTTGCGCGCTTTACGTTAGACTAGCGACGCGTAGTATAAGAGCCTGTGTACACGTAATATTTATATTTTGCCGCTCACCACACGTTTGATAGGTTAATAAACTTTACAAAACTGTATATAATTATTGCTCCAAGTGCCAATACATATGAAAACCACACTAATGTTATTAATTTCAATAAACAAATTCTGATATTTAAATATTGCCATTCACACTATAATATTAATTATAAAAATTTAAAAGAGAACACAATTATTTCATTGTTTTGAGTTTTCATTTCTGTCAGCAGTCCTTATGATTGTCTCGGCTTTTTTTATATGAAAGGTACCCTATGTCCTTTTCTGTACCCCCGAAAACCCGTATGCAAAATGTCATGATAATCGGTTAAGTAACTAAGGCGTGAAAGTTTGACAGACAAATAGACTATTACGTTCACATTTATAATATTAGTTGGGATGGATGTAGATATATCTGAAATTAATAAATTCAAAGACCGATCACTATAAAGGGTCATACACTTATCTGTCCTTTAATGGAAAAGGTGCTTTGTGCTATCCAATCTATATAAATCTGGAGGGTTTATTTGTTTGGTTGAACGCGTTAATCTCAGGAACTACTAATCCGATTTGAAAAATTCTTTCAGGGTTAGATAGCTCATTTATCGAGGAAGGCTATATATCATCACGCTAAGACCAATAGGAGCGGAGCACCAATGAAGAATGTTTCAAAGTCGTTTTTTTTTACTTTTGAGAGCTTCCGATGCGGGTTAGCTTTTGCCCAAAGTAACTATTCCACGCAGACGAAGTCACGAGCAGAAGCTAGTTTACTATAAAATCCACTTGAAGATACTAGGCAATATTTTATTTAATAAAAAACTGAGTGACGTGGGAAGGGACAGGGGGAGGTGGGCCTCTCGCGCGCTCTCACTGACCGAACGAAACGCAACAATGCAAGCTTAGCTGTTACTTCACGTCGGTTTTCTGTGAGAGGGTAGTAGTACCCAGGGTAAGACGAACCATTCATGCTGAAACCAGTAATAGCTTCATCGTGGCTCTACTACCTACATACTTTTTATTTGTGAACTTCCATAAATTCGTTTTCGTCGTTTCGTCATTATTACTGTCACATCTAAGAATAATAATGCTTCATATCCAATATTACCTTTTCATTATTCACCCAAATTGTCTGTCCTCATAATATCAATTCCATGTAAGTTATTCGATTTATATTATTCTAAATTGGTAACGATAATATCTGAGAGATAAATTATGTAGACAATAGTCATAGTATATTTTATCGTGCCCCGATTAATGAGCCATATATTATTAAAATTGAGCAAATATAAAAAAGTTGAGCATCTCGAATGGTGACGTCGCTATGCGTAATATTTTCATTGGGATTGTTATGAATCTGCAGCCGGTTCAAAGGAATTTCCTGTTCTCAATCAAGGAACAGCTTTATACGCTCCCAAAGTTCTGATAATCATTAAGCTGGACATATTAAACGCTTTCAGTCCGTATTTCGATAAATATGGATTCAAATATAGAATTTCAAAGGATTTATAATTAAACAACCTGCTTTATCTGTTTCCATCTAAAAATAACATCAAACGCTGATTAACACTCTTAAATGTATATAATTTTAAGAGATTGATTTCTCTGCATCCTTGTTGCAAGTCTTTTCACATTGGTCTCATATATTAGTCGGGTTTTTTTATTCAAGCATGACTAAATATCTGCATTATATCCAATGGCGACCTCGGCAACTGGTTTTACACTAGTTAAATCTATTGTAAGTGGTAGAGCCACGCCGAAGCTATTACAGGTTTCAGCATGAATGGATCGGCTCGCCCGAGGTACTAACACCCTCTCACAGAAAACCGACGTGAAGTAACAGTGCTTGCATTGTTGCGTTTCGTTCGGTCAGTGAGAGCGCCGGAGGCCCACCTCCCCTCTAGCCCCCTCCTCTCTCCACTCCTTTCCCACTCCCCCCTCTCAAACACAAGTTGCCAACGCACTTGCGACTCTGCTGGTGTTGCCAGTGTCTATGGACGGCGGTGATCACTTAACATCAGGTGACACGCCTGTTCGTTTGCCTCCTATGAAATAAGAAAAATCTAAAATGTGACCATTTAAATTAGAGTTAATATTAAAAATTAAAAGTGGACGCTACTTTGCACTTATACCACTATATAATATATAATTAATATATAATATACATATATATTGATTAATCGATTTGATTTTTGTTGCAGTTAGACGTAGTAGTGTTCAATCAATTCCAAGCGGAAGTGCAAAGTAGCATCCACTATAATATTTAATGATGGATTTCTTCAAACTAACGCCTTTTTCAATCAAATCCAGTCAATATGACCGAATTTTACTATATGTATTGTCATAGCTATCCAGTCGGTTGTTCTACCACGTCGCTTGTATATTGAATATACACCAACCGGTTTCAGGATGTGACATGCGTTATATTATTACATGTCTTCCATCGCGCGTCTTGCATCTGCGGTGATTTAAATTTATTTTTAATACTGCTGCAGTCAATTCTTTTATTGTTTACAAATCCGACTCAGTTAACTCACCATTCTCCACATAAATACGTGTCATACCTCCTGTCTTTAATTATTTAACCAACTTCAGAGAAAAGATTCTCTGTTTTCCTTATGCGTTTTTTATGTCCGTGATTCTATCTGAAACTATACGACTGATTTTTATGATTCCTCTACTACAGTGATATGTATTTTTACCTGGAAAAGTTTTAGTATTTGCAGTATTGAGACAGTACTCTTTCTTATATAAATACAAGACTGGTTAATAGTAGCTAATTTATTAAGCGATTTCGACAAAAAGGTTGATATTAAATTGAAATAGCATTCAACAAAAAAATATCATAGAAATCTACACTAATATTATATTATAAAGCTGAAAAGCCTGTTTCCTTGAACGCGCTAATCTCAGAAACTACTGGTCCGATTTAAAGAGTTCTTTAAGTGCTATATAGCTCATTTATCGAGGAAGGTTTATATATCATCCAGCTTCTGCCCGCGAGTTCGTCCGAATGGACTAATTATTTTGGGGTAACGCTAACATCCAGCGGAATCTCTGAAAAGGAAAAAAAAACCCTGATTTTGTAACATTCTTCATTGATGCTTCGCTCCCATTGGTCTTAGCGTGATGATATATAGCCTATAGCCTTCCTCTATAAATGAGCTATCTAACACCGAAAGATTTTTTCAAATCGGACCGATCGTTCCTGAGATTAGCGCGTTTAATCGAACAAACAAACTCTTCAGCTTTATATATTAGTATAGATATAGATTTAGTATATTTCACCAAATCGGAATGTTTTTTAATATAATAATTTTTGTCAATCATATTTTAGTATGTCCAAACAAATGAAACTATCTATAAGCTTTATATCAGACTAGCGACAAATTACATACCAAAACGTTCCTCATGAATCACTTTATTCACTGGTGAAAACCGCATGAAAATCCGTTCAGTAGTTTTTGAGTTTATCGCGAACAGACAGACAGACGCGGTAGGGGGCTTTGTTTTATACTATGTAATAATAATGATACATGCTCAGTGAAATATCCTTCAAAAACTGAATATTACGGTAATATTAATAATAAGTAGCTTATTATTTATGACCATGGTGAGCTATTAAGGTTAGACTAGCTTCGATTTGAAACTTAAGGTTTTGAGTCTGGCTACACTCCGTGAATATCAGCATAGTTAAACATTCTCTGTTATTTTAATTATTATCTATACAACCCTGTCGTTATACTGGGTGACTGGTTACTCGTTAGCAATATTTTTATATGAGAATCAGTACTTGATACTCATTCTAAATGTATAAAAAAATAGGTGCTTAATATTTGGCCTAATTATCTAGAAAATACAAAAATTATAGTCAATCCTCTACCCGCCTATGTTAAATCACAGTGTAAATTACCCTCGGGTCTAGTAAAAATGAAGTGAAAGTGAAGCCAACCAACTAACAAAGGATAATTTTTAGGAGTTTGAACAAACAAAAAGGTTTATTGTCCATTTTATTATCGAAGGCTATAAATTCCGGGACGCTGCTTGCAGATTTTGTCAACGGTCATTCAACCTAGGTTCATTTAAATTTGTATCCATACTTTTGGGAGAACAAACTATAACTTAGGTTCTTTTTGTTGTTTATTACTATTTGTTTTTATATTATTATTTTTTTCATATTATTTAATATATTCATATTATTAACAGTCACGGTGTATATAATATAATATTTACCACTAACATAAATAATTACTCAACTGTTGTAAGAAATCACCGTAAACATTTATCATGCATTCGTTTATTTCATTTGCCAGATTCTATGATTAACACATAAATTTTATTTTTAACATAATTTTATTGAATTTTTAAGGTAAAAAAATAAATGAAAATACTTTATTAATTACTTCGTCCGCGTGTTTTTGATACATACAAGTGCCACATAAAGTGATTTTATAATATCTCTTATAACGAATGCTTAAAATACATAAAATTAAAAACGCAATCAAATTTAATGTTTTTTCAACATGTAATATCACACAACATTGTTTATGCCTTCATATCAATTAACGGATATTATAGCGGTGCTCGTAAAAGTGGCGTCTATTAAAACTCTTGAATGAACGTGAAAAATATAAAGACACTATAATATATTCGCGTCAACGCAACGGCAATAACATAAAGTTGGACGGAACGATTTTAATTCAACTTATAGATGGAATACACACGCTATTTCTATAAGATACTGTCAATTTGTATAAATAAACTTGATAAATGTCTTCCTCTATAGCATGTGGGTTTCGCATTTTCATCATACGTCGAGCATATAATTTATTCCTACGAAAGCCCAATAACCGCGTCACGGAATGTACTGCGCGAGAGAGAGACGGCTTTTCACTTATTTTCGTATTTTCAGTGTGAGGGAATGCTATAAATAAGGGTGGGATTCGATCGTATACGCTAGTGTAACAACATTCGCACTCGGATTTAGTTCTTGTTACATCCGCCAAATCTTTACAAACGACATGGTGAGGATTTTGAAGTTATTAAACTCGTGACGTGAATTAGATATGTGTAGAAAAGTGTGCACAATAAGTTAAAAATATATGAAACAATAAGTTTAAGTGGATCCTCTTTTAAGATTGCCATAGGTGTTTAAATTATCCTAATAGGTTTTGTACTTGTTATAGATAAAGAAAAAGTGAATAACCGCCGTTATAAAAGTAGATATGTGAAGAACACTTTATTCGTAATAAAATGAAGTAAATTTAGTGTCATAAATATGATTTTTTTAAATTTATTTTCGTTTCAATGATAATAAAAACCTACACTATTAAAGCATAAATGGAAAAAGAAGCAATTCAAATTCAACTGTAAAACTATCACATAGGAACAATTCGATATTCGTATGCGAAGTTCATCGAAATATTAAAAATATATTATCAACGTTCATAAATCTTTAAAACCACTTTCATTTCCATAGGACACTGATGATGATCAGAAGATGGCGATGCTCCGCAAAGCATTCCAGATGTTTGATACCACAAAATCCGGATACATTGATGTCTTGAAGATTTCAACAATCTTGAACACCATGGGACAACTGTTCGATGATTCCGAACTGCAGGCCCTCATTGATGAAAATGACCCAGAGAGTAAGTCTGATACCAAACAAACCGCACTTTACTAAAACACTTGACATTTTTAATGAAAAGGCAGTCGATATATAAAATAGATTTACAGGCTAGTTGTCTAAGGCTTCGATGTAATCCTAGCGAAAATAGAGTTTGGTATCCTCTGAACATTCACAATATCAGTGGTAAACTAACAATAGATTATTTTAATCGCTTTTGTAACAAAGGTGATCTTGAAAGCGCGAACTATTTATTCTGTCAAATGTTCTGTTTAAATATTTTTGAATATTTCTCTCGCAATTACTTACAAATCCATCATCTTCTATACACCTTTAAGAAAAATTTTATATGAACAAAAACTTTATTCTTCATTACTTATTTATTTATTAACATTTTTTTAATCATGGTTATTCTAGATTTTTTGTTTATAATTCAATTACCTACATTAAGATGATACGATAAACTTAGAACTATAAATATATCTACACTTAATTAATTAAACCATCTCAAACATCTGCATGAAAAGGGCGTAGGAAGCAAGAACCAACGCCAATTTGTTCTAAATCCAAATGTGCAGCACACTACTAATTTATGCTTAACATAATTTATGACAACGTATAATATTATATCTAATGCGCCTTTGTACTAAAATTGAATGTGTACATAATATCGGAGTCATAAATAGCAGACACTGGCAATAGTAATCAATCATCAAAGTGCTAACGCGTTCCGACCGGTCGCAGCGACACCTTTCTCAATATATCTTCGAATATTTTTACACGTCGAGGGGACTAACATTGCTATTTCTGTAGTAAACCTCGGTTTTGTTCTGAATGTTAAGAGAATTAACACACAATATTTCGAAGTTTAGTTTAATAATAAATAAATAACTTATTACTTTATGATCGTATTTAGAGAAAGGAAAAAAATATTTCGTTTTATTTCACAAACCTCATTATATCATAGTACTAATATTGTTTAGGATTACAGGGATATTATATTATCATTACATAGTATAACATAAAGTCCCCTACCGCGTCTGTCTGTCTGTCTGTTCGCGATAAACTCAAAAACTACTTAACGGATTTTCAAGCGGTTTTTACCAGTGGATAGAATGATTAATGAGGAACGTTCAAGTGTATAGTTTACCACGGATTTTTTCATAATCAGGGCAGGACAACGTCTGCCGGGACCGCTAGTGAAATATATGTACGATACAACGAAAGATGCTTAAAAATGTTTAACTCTCTTAATTTCTTTCCTCGAATACAATCTCGTACTAGGGATAAAGGAACCCTGTATAGGATACACACAGATTCAAAATTATTTGTCGATTACAAAAATACTGACCCTGTAATCATGGCGGTCTCGAGTAGTGACCATGTGCCGGGAGACTCAACGTGGGCAGATCACTCACAAAGTGGATAGACGACCTGCTAAACGGTTACGGGAATTGAAGCAAAAAATACAAGTCGTTATGAAAAATCTTTCGGGGAGACTTACGCCTAATAGTCGATAAATGGATTTATGCCCGGTTTTTGAGGTAATTTAATTGTAGTTTATCCGTTCAATACTGTTATCGGTTCGATGACTTGCAAATTGTCTTTGTAAACACACAATCATACGATAAATGTCAGTTTAACTCAACGGGCTATTTGACAGTTTATCTTATGCATAACTTTGTTGAGTCAATAACCACCACGTTAACAGTGTAATACTAACTATAACTAAGTAATTAAAAAGAAAATCTATATCTTAGAATAATAATAATAAACAAAAAACAATATACAAAATCAAACAATAATCTGCAATATACGTGTACAGTTAGGTGGCCTTATCGCTTAGAGCGGTCTCTTAGAAGTAAACATTCTAAAAATAAATTACATGGTGTCAATATCAAAATATACACATAATAATATAAAAGACTACAGAGGAAAAAAAACAAAAGTAATAATAATAATATTACTATCATACAAATCTATTACTAATCAAATACGTTAAAAACACATGCTGCAATCTGAAAGCGCTTGTGACAGATAAAATAAATTACCTATAATACTTTCATAGCCTTGGAAACAATTTTTTATCCTGGTTTCGGTTTAAAACTAAGTATAAGAAATGGTATAAGCGGTGTGTCATTATTATAATTAAAATAATTATTCCAGACTCTGGAAAAATTAACTTCGATGGTTTCTGCAATATTGCCTCCCATTTCCTCGAAGAAGAAGACGCGGAAGCCATGCAACAAGAACTGAAAGAAGCTTTCAGGTATGTACCGTACTTATGGATGTAATATTAAAAAAGGAATATATTATGCAATACGGCACATTTATACGTAAAATGACTACTGAGGTTAGTACAATTGCATAGATATGTAAGAATAAATCAAATTTAGACTACAGATAGTTTTTCTAGTCAATTTGCGAAATAGTTAAACAATGATAGACGAAGTTTCAGAGTAAATAACATTATAATAACTTTGTATACCAGGTGTTAGGTTAGTCACGTACAATATTCTAAGCAATGATAGTACATGGTTACATTTAACATATAAAATAATAATATCAAAACAAATACTAATAAACAACAAAGAGAATCTAAGTTAAAGTTTGTTATAAGACTTTCAAAAGTATAAACACAAACGTAATAAATCTAGGTGCAATGACCGGTTCCGAAAGCTGTAAGGGGCGACCCGAAGTTAATAACCTTTGATAATAAAACGAAAAATAAACCCTTTTGTTTTGTTCATGCCGTTCCCACGTTCACTTTCACTTTACCCGACGGTCATTGACAATGTGCTTTAACATAAACGCGTATAGGATTGTATATAATTTTTGTATTTTTCTAGATAATTAAGCACCTATTTTTTTACATTATTTAGAACGACAATCGAGTATCAGATCAGTATGCGAGTATCCTCGATAAATATTGCTACTATTTAAACTTTCAGCCTTTATAATTGCACGTTTCTATAAGGAATGAACGATCGTGATAAAATCTAATAGAGATAACTTAAAATCGGCAAAAATGTTGTAGGGCTCAAGTAGTATAGTGAAAATTATAAATAGTATAAAAAATAGCTTATCCTTGTTATTTGACCCTATTTCTAAATCTGTGACTACTATACAGAATTAAGTTAAGTTATTGTTAATTTTGGTAACATTTAATTATATAAATGATTATTCCAAATTTCTTTTTAGATATTCTTTTGATAACTTTTTTAAATCATATAAAACATCATAGGGTGCTGCGGATTGAAAAATATTGCGTATTATAATATTATTATTATTGCGAGCTCCTAACAGCTTATTAATAGACTATATTGCCTTGGTTTTGTACAAATAAGCCGTAAAAATGTTGTTACGTTAAAGTGTAACAAACAAATGAGCAATTAATTGATGACTGCTATACAGCAAGCGCACACGCCTTAAAAAATCTTGTTTAGTCTACGCTATAGTGATGTCCAGCGGTGTTTTCTTTGTCTATAAAATTGTTATATTTATATTATTATTTATCATTTAATACCTATTTCGAATAACCTCAAGAAATCAAAAATGTTAATTTAATGTAAATAACTCCATTTTCTCATAGAGAAATGAACGGAGAACGCAACGATTTATCGTACATAAACATTGGAAATAAATTGCTAAGATTTTTTTAGTTGAGTATGGAGGAAATCTGAAATTCAAAACAAAATTGATAATATATTAAGCGATAATGGCTTGGCTTTGCTTTGGCAAACCCAAAAAGCAAATTGGCAAATTCGAACAGCGTGTCGATCGACGTAGATTCAAATCGTTGTAGATGAGTCAAAGAAAACATCGTGGTGAAGCAATAGCATGATGGTAGAGGTTTTTCTAAGTCTGCCTGAATAGCTACCTTATAAGTCCTCTATATTCTTAAATTTAAAATTTGTCGCCAAGTACCTGTTGTTATCTTCCGCTATGAGAGCCAGTCCCTTTTAGGTCTAACGTGTTTACCATATTTAGGCTTAAAGGCTAAAAGACATAAAGTAGAAAAATAAATATCTTCAGAGTTTAATAAACAATGATATTATAACTAAAAAGCTGGCATGATAACGCACACATACGTAAAGTAATATTGTAACGCCACACGGTCTTAGATAAAATATGGAAGTAAGATGACATATCTCTTGGTAGTCGCCATGGTTTTTGGATTGTACTGTGCTCACCATCAGGCACAATGCAGTCACATTGCCGTGCTACAATAAAGATATACATATATATTCTCAATATCTATGGTGACAAAGAAATAATTACATGTTGCTTAGATACGGGCGGATTGAAGTGGCAGCCGTTAAAAATGCTAGCTAGCCACGTTTTAACAAAGCTCTGTCGAAGCGCTTATGACGTATCTACCGGTTTTGAGTTATAATATCATTGTTAATAAAAACATAATTACTTATTGCAGATTGTACGATCGTGAAGGCAACGGGTACATTACCACATCCACTTTGAAGGAAATTCTGGCCGCTCTTGACGATAAACTTAGCAGCTCAGACCTCGACGGCATCATCGCTGAAATTGACACTGACGGTTCCGGAACCGTTGACTTTGATGGTAAATAATTTAACTATTCTATACTTACAAGTGTGTGTACTTATTTACTTCTTTGTTACATCCGTAAATCATATATTGTTACATCAGATTTAAAACATTATTCAAATGCACGATTAATAGATTATTTAATCGTCATTTTAAACCCGTATAATGTTTGGAATTATTCGCCAAATCATATCATATGACTTAAATAATATAATAAAGTAAACCTAAAACCCACTTGTAAAATTTAACAAAACGGAATGTTGTAAAAAATGTACTTTAGGCAGAATTTTCAGCGCTCTCATTATAATTCTAAGTCTACCCACGTAAAATTCCAGCTATGAGAAAACGTTTGAATAATTTTCCTAGCAAAGTTATAAATCAAAATTAATCTTATCGTTTTTTAAACAGCTTTATACCAAAATGTAATGACATTAACTACATTCCTTAAATGAAACAAGACACAATTTATCTTACAATTAACACTCACTCAGGATGTGCGCATTAACAAAACGAACGAGTACGGTGCATTTTTAAATTAGTTATCCTATTCTATGTCGCACTGAAAGTAAAATAAGACATGAAGCAACTAGATATTTCACATAATAAACGAAATATTTGTGCGACATACTAAATTTATGATACATCGTACATGAAATCTTATTGATACTAAATTTTTCTGAGTCTGTTTTAAAATTGGATCAAAGGATTACCGCTGCTCTTTGTCAAAAGATCTAGTTTAAAATCATCAACGTTCGTTACTTCTCATTTTGTGGCATTTATAATATGAATTATCTTTTATTAAGCCGAATATCTCATATATTATTAATTATGTTACTCTTGAAATGTTGTGTGACTATATATTTTTATTTTATTGCAGAATTCATGGAGATGATGACTGGAGACTAAAGTAGACTTCTATGCTGCTACGACATTAGTATTATTATGATTAGATCTTATTTTATACTGTACATTAAAAGATTAAGACTTCGATACTAGTACAAAAGTATAAATGCGGTATTAGTGTTATTGTTTATTACATTCTGTATATTGCTTTCAATTTATTTGAAACATAGATTTTGTTAATATAATTTATAAGATGTAATTGTATTTGGTATTCTATTTTAAATTTGTTCCAAAGACTTATTTCGGTAATAATTCAGTTGGAATGTATTCTGCATTGTAAACAATTATATGCTAATATCTATAACGCATTGCACTTTATATTCAAGTGGTTCCATTAAAATGCCAACAATATAAAAAAAAACAATATTCTTTATTTATTAGTCATAACATTCATTGAATTCCTTTTCGAACATCATATCATCCATTCACCACCTACATTCCTGTTGATTGTGGATCCAAAAATAACAAACGTGTAATGATTTACACGAGCACGGTGGATGTTATGTAAGCGCATCTCTAAATATTTCCTCGTGAACGTTATTGTATATTTCTAGCGAACACTGTAATAATAGCTCTTGAAAGTGATAAATTGTCTCTTGACCAAAATTAGTTATAGCAGGACTACCAAGTGGAAAATTATCCAATTTCATTTCGTTTCCTGCGAACTGGTACAGTTCGGCACGAATTAAATACCTTCGACTTATAACCTTATTCTTTTTATATTCTCTTAACGAATAGTATATTACAAAGGCAAAAAAATAAATCACCTACAAATATAGTTTTAAAAATCCAAATATCTGAAAAAAAAAAAACGATTATTGTATAATGATTTATAAAGAAATTAAACAGCATCCGTAGCTTCGTTCGCGTTAAAATGGATTTGTCTTTTTTATAGGAACTACGTACTTAATCTGGGTTAACAGTTTGCTCTTTTATTATGTAAAATTGTAATGATATTATTAATACTCAATCTCCTTTATTTCCGTTTTTTTATTGCCTATACTATAATATGAAGTGATGTTAAGTGTTTTTTTTTGCGAACTGCCTATCGTTTTTAGCCGAAAAGGTTTTTCTATCATCATTGGGACTTGATGACGAGCGCGGAAGGTACCTAACTAAGGATATTATGTGATAATATTTGTCCAGTATGATAAATCTCCTCGATTAAGCCGCAATAGCGGTTACCTACTATGTAAATACACGTTTTTTTTTTCCTCATAGATAAATACTGTAAAAGAAAAACCTTGTTAAGCCTAACTAATTTAAGTTACCTCTATTAATTTCAATATGGTAACTCAACGTTAATTATAATTGCTTTATATATATGATGGACCAGTTAGATCTATTCTAGATATCAGCGTTTCCATATGGTGAAGAACGGAAAGAGGGTCCGTAGCAGGTAATATAATTACCGTTTGTAATAAATGAGAGTGTTGCCACCTCCAGTAACCTCCACATCACAGGATTATGAATTTTAAGAGTCTTGTAGGAGAAACTCGTCTATCCGTCGATATCATAGAAAAACAGGTACTTGATCTTGTTGGGTTTTCAGGTCGCGGGTATTAAAGAAGGATAAACATAAAGTACATTCCTTTATTTTGCGATTTCATTGCGACTAGCAAATGAATTAAGAAAAGAGCCAGCGAGGCGTTGTATCATCTTGACAACATTTGGTAAAGAAGCAGTAGCATTAAGGAGGCCGAAGTTCTCTGTAGGTATTGTTTTTCGAGTTGAACGTCATGATTTCTCGTACGTCAATCGATCTGCCATTAAGAAAAATATGGTGTTGGCTAGTGCGGGTCTAGTTTTGAAGACTGGGAGGCTATGGCTTCGGAGCCCAAGGAGCAAAAGTGGCCCGCCAAGGCTTTAGCGGCACCCTTAGCGCAAGTACGTGCGTTACTGATCTACGGGAAGTGCCCGGCAGGCTGGGGAAAATGTCTACTGACATTAGGGACGGTGGTTGAGGATACACAGACACTTTTACCGTGAGACGGGATCTTTCCTTGGATGTATATATTCCAAAGCTTATTTACCAAATATAATATTTTTGTAACTACTCTGACACCGAGCATACTTTGAAAATTGTACCTATTAAACTAACTTGAAGATCTCAATTGGATGAGGAGAAACAAAGTTATGACGTTCCGTTCGCATATAAAACACGTTTCTATATTCAGAGACTACTCTTGCACTGTATCGTGCTGTCACTATGTTAGTGTTACAAATAATTCTAGTGATTTTCATTGGGTCAATCATATCGACGCCTGTGGATGAGTTTCGTTCATTTGTGAGTGAAGGAGGTATTGTAATAAATTATTATGTTTTTCTGCTTTTACAGTTTATATAAATTATTTATTTATTCTTTTTTCGAAAAGTTCTTAAAATACCGATAATAAAATACTTTCACATCATTTCAATTAAGTTTATACAATCACAGTATATACTTTATAAAGAGAAAAACATGAATACCTACACGAAAAAAGTACAAATAAATGTAATGTTGCAAAGTGGATTTTACAAATTTACTTATAAGCTTAGAATATAAATTTTGATTACAGAGTTATCAATAAATGACGATAAATTTATTAAGAGTATTATCCCTGGGCAGTTACAACAAGCTAATAACGAGGCGTATTCTATACCTGAGTTATTAAGTGAAGTAAGTATTTAATTCTTTGTTAGGCCTTACCAATTTCAAATAGAAATCTGATAAACCACTTTTTTTTCAGAATAATGAGTATTTTAAAATTTTCAATCAATTCATATCAAATGGGACCACCGAAAAAGGTCTCACCTTTAATATATATGACGACAATATGAGACAAGCTGCTATAGCTTTATTTCGCTTACTCCAGAATGTAGAAATGAACGATTATGAAAAAATTATAGACTGGGCAGAGAAAAATATTAATGGAGATATGTTGCGCTATGCAACAAAGTTAAATTATTTGTACAACTTTAATATAAACAGGGAAAAGATAACACAAACACCGTGCTATGTTGAGAAACCTAATTACTTCGTCAACTCTGAAACAATATTAAAAGCTTTACAAGTACAAATAGCTTTAAGTCATCGTAGTGGCCTTACAAAAGAGTCTAACGTAAATCAGTTTTATAACCTAAATGATTTAATTCTAATGAACACTAACTATTCCGGTTGGAATTTACAACATAATGGTGGGGATGAGGATCTTAATTACTTTAGGGAAGACATAGCACTCAATTGTTACTATCTTGGTGTACATTTGTTACACCCGTTTTGGATGTCAAACGAAGAGTTGGATGAAATAAATCCAAGACACGCAGAGCATTATTACTACTCACACCAACAACTCATGGCTCGGTATAATTTGGAAAATGAACATTTAAAACAGCAAAGTAAAGTATCTATTAACATGGTTGGTCAAACAGATTATAACCCTTATTTAGTTTATGATAATGGACTCCCGTTCCCAGTAAGACCGCAGATCCAAAGCAAATGGAATAAAGAAAATGCTAAACTAAAAGCTATAGATATTGCCATTCGTGAATGTATAAAAAGGGGCCTTATAATTATGGTAAGTTTTTATAAAGATGCATAGAATAGTATTTGCACATAAACTCAATTGATATTAGACGAATATGTTATAAAAGATAGTAAATCGTGTGATATGAAAAGAAACCGATTTTAAATCCGGCTTCAGAAATGCCCCGATAGCTGGTTGCTGATATATATGATAACAACTACTCAAATGAGAACTGGGATATGTTATATCACCATATATGTTTATCTATCTAATCTACTATTATAAAGGAAAAGATTTCATTGCTATTTGTAATGGATAAACTCCAAATATTCTTAACCGATTCTAAAAATTATTTCACCTATAGAAAGCTACATTATTATATAATACCAGCATGTGCATGCGACTTCGTCCGCGTGTAATTGTTAGTTTGGGTTAACGCTAACTCCCAGCGGAAGCTCTCAAAGGGATAAAACACCCCGATTTTGAAACATTATTCATTGGTGTTCCGCTACTATTGGTTTTAAGGTAATGATAGATAGCCTGTAGCCTTTTCGATAAATGACTTATCTAACACTGAAATATTTTTTTTAATCGGGCCAGTAGTTCCTGATATTAGTGCTTTCAACCAAACAAATCCTCCAGCTTTATAATATTAGGATAGATTACTACTCTCCTCTCGTACTTAACTCAAGCCGTCATTCAAATTACAATAACTTTTAATAGAGTGGACCAATTTTAACGAAACAAAGACTAAATTGTACTCGAGGATATGCTTTCTGATTTTCTTGGCGAGGTTTTATTGTGAACCCAGTGCTTTACCAGTGATGCGTGTTTCAATCAAACAAATAGGCAGACAGACGTTTATAAAAATGATTTAAATGTATTCTATTACTTATTCCAAAATACCTACAACAATTTTTTTCACGAAAATCGGAAAAGTACACACACGTTAGATTTACATTCTTATTATATGTTTAGATTTTAAAAATACATATAGGTTTATATAAAAATGGAAGTTGGAAATCTGGGTCGGTATCTGAGGTTATTAAGCTTCAACTGGCTCCAGTCACATAAAGATACCTATCATCCCTATTGTCCGTGGTCTGATCTCGAAACCCAACCGGTGTTATTACAAAAAAGTTAAATACGTATTGAACCCCGGCTTTAAAAAGGTCTCATATTAAATGCACCGCCGTCGCTGAATGTTCGCCATCTTGCTCTTTTGTCTCGCTTTGGTTACGTTAGGTTAGACTTGCGAAAAAGGGTAACGCGAACTCGCCTCGGGCGAGCGCGGTGCATTTATTAGGAAACTTTTTTAAACCATGTATTTAATACGTATTTAACTTTTTTGTAATAACACGGAACATGTTTAAACACCTCACTATAGCGGGGGTTAAACCTGGTCGCGACCCAATCTCATATAATTATTGTGTCCTACCCTAACTGGCTTTTATATGAAAAAAAACACATAATAATAATGCTAAAGGTACAGTTACTAACATACCTTAAAAAAATTATACATAACGAAATTTGTTTTTGCAGGATAATGGAAAATTCTTGACGATGACTAGCGATAGTCATATAAACTTACTGGCTAAGTTAATCAGAGCTAATCTGGACGGTATTAAAATAGCTAAAACAATAAGGTCACTATTTGGAAGTGGATCTAACAGCTATTCAAATGATGAGTGAGTGTCAATTTATTTTTTATTGGATCTGTATGTATATTTTGTTTATTCAAATAACAATTTCAAGCACACAATCTATACATGTATTTAAAATTTATATGTTACTAGCGGGCCAGGCGGACGTTGTCCTGCCTTGATAATTTAAAAAAAAACCTAAAGGCAACCGCAGCGCCACCTACCCGGTTCAATTGTGAATCTAAACCATTCTCGGATCCACTCGAACACGCACACAAAATTTCATCAAAATCGGTCCAGCCGTTTAGGAGGAGTTCAGTGACATACACACGTACAGAAGAAATTTATATATAAAGATAAACACAATTATACATAAAAAAATGAAGCGAAATATAAATAAACACAACTTAAACTTTTTAAAGAATTTGAATATTTTTTTTAAGTATATTTTTTTACATGTACGGATGTATCGAATTGTACAATTCGATAAAAAAATTATGATTTTTGGTTCTGATGCAAAATTTTATTGGAAAGCCCTCTATATTAACTCAAGTACAACTCAAGATTTTACATTTAATTTTTTTTTTGTTTTATTTTTTTATTTCAATAACTCGTCGGCACTTTGTTCTATTAGAGCAAGAAAGCACCCTATTGCATATATTTAAAGTATATTATATATACAACAATTGTTAAGAATAATACCTTCTATGTCATCTTCCAAGAAGATATGATCTGGAACAGAATTTTATTAACAATTATAATTTAATGGAAAACTCTATTTACTTATAAATAAGGATAACAATTGATAAAGTGTAATACTATAATATTAATATTTCTAGGTACAATCCAGCTCCATCTGTTTTACATCACCCCGAAACTTCGCTCAGAGATCCGCTCTACTGGCAAATGATACAATGGGTTTTAAACTACTTCATAGGATTCAAAACTAACATGGAACCTTTTGATTTAACTCAATATGAAACTGAAAAAATTAGAATTATCGATAACAACAGTACTAAAATAGTTACATATTTCGATTATTACCAATTTCCTATAAGCAAAGCTATAAATCATAATAACGTATTCCTTTCAAAGAGATGGCCTATTTTTGCAAGACAAAGGAGATTAAAGCACCAACCTTTTACGTTAAATTTCACAGTAGAATCCACATACGAGGAAAACGCTGTTGTAAGATTATTTTTAGGGCCACAATGTACCGATGACTGCTGGAAAGAATTCTTTAATTTTTATGAGCTTGATTCATTCAGCTATACGTTACAAGACGGATTAAACATAATTAGCTGGTCACCGTTAAACTCATCAAAGTATTCTTATTATAGTGACGATATAAAAATAGGATCCCCACATTTTCTCTATAAAATATTTTCACAGAAAAAGAGTGAATATAATATATTCCAGTTTCCTGGAAATTTGTTGATTCCGAAAGGAACGGAGGAGGGGCTAAATTTAAAACTATTTGTTATAATTACACCAACGGAAGATCCATCACTATTGGAACATGCACCTGAAAATAATTATTATAAACAACTTTCTTACGAGTTAGATATGAAACCATTGGGATTCCCTTTTCATAGAATGGCCACAGGTTACAATAAATATGCGTCTAATTATAAATTTTATGATGTACAAATTTATCACAATCATTACCCTACTTACAAAAATGATTATTTTCCAAGTAATTTATATTGAATTAAGAATAATAATAATTAATAATACGGAATTATTACGAAACAAACTGAATGTTCAACAACTTCTTTGTAATTTTTAAACACTGTTGTTTTATGAAATACATTTAGTCTATATCTCTAGACCTTTATGAAAATAATTCGTAGCCATGTTTATTCTACGGGAAAAAAATAAGTTTTCAAAACCTATCTGCAAATTACCTAGGTGTACTCAAAATTTGTAATAGGATGTGTATTGAAATTAAAAAATATGACTTAGTTTTTATTTACAGTGTCTCAGTAAAAATAAGATTTTATAAATGCATATTGTATTGTATAGTATTGTATACCATATATATTGTATTGTATAGTATTGTATACTATATATATTGTATAGTATTGTATACTATAGTATAGTGTGTTTTATTGTATAGTATAGAAAGCGTATCAAAATCATTAAAATATTTTGTGTAGTCTTTCTTAGTTTTTTTTTTTTCTCGAATTGACAACACCATTGGCCTAGCAAGGCGTTAACAGCTTCACTGGACTACTAAGGCGAGCGCTTAAGGCACTCAACCGATTTTATTTTGCCAACTAGCTCAAGGTGTACGGCACACCTCGTCTTGGGCTTTTGCCTAGTTCGCGCAATTCGCGACCTAGATGAACTTACCTAAACTAAGCTACATATCCGTACTTATATGAGTTATTGAAATTTATATGTGTACCAAGCATACATACCTCGACAACTCTTATATGTATTTCGTATCGCTTGATTATTTCTAAAGTAATTCAGTTCGATAAGAGAATTTTTATTTACCTTTGATGAATCTATAATATCATAGAAGATATACTTGGTTGAATATTAATTTTCATCTTTTTTAGTGTGATATAAAAATGTAGTAATTACAATTAGTGGTTAAAGTTTTGTGTTTTATGAATAAGTATTGTTGTCTAAGGTTACATATAGAAAATAAAAAAAAATGTTTTTAAATAAACACCTTTATTTCAGTTAATATGCTCACAAGAGTAACGTTGTTTCCTCATTGCACTATTATTAGGAAGTTCTAACCCTTCTTACTCTTTAGGAACCTTATTGGTGCGAGAAAAGTAGGAAGGAACGTTGTATTCATAAGCATGGTACTCTCCTTCATGGTATACCAAGACATCCGTGAAGAATATATTGGGCTGCTTGAAGCACGATGTGTCCACAGGACGGTCGAAAGGATAACCAAGAGGTTTGTTGTCAATCATAAATTTCTCATATGGCGTCAGATTCTTTGTACTAGATTCAAATGGATATACGAAAACAACGAACTGGAATGGGTATCCGCCTTTAGTACCTCTAGGCAACATCAATCTCTTAGGTAAGTAGCCAAAATCTTCGGACATATCATATGGAACTTTTCCTTTCTCTAACAATTTGTACAGCTCGGTTGACGGCAAGGAATCTTCTTTGAATATCACAAACTCGTTTGAATTGCGTACAATAGTATTCTGGCCAGGTGTAATCTTGTGGGTAAACCAATCCATTTCGAAGAATTTCATCCAATCATTTTCCAAGGTGATGGGGAAGCCATTTTCGTCGTATTTCGGTCCCATAAAGATCTTGATAACAGCGTCAGTGGCGACATCAGACTTAACGTCGATGTTAATATTGAAAGGTTGGTGATTAAGTCGTGGTTGACGAACCTTCAAGTTATGAGGATAATTAGTCTTCAGCTCCTCTTCTGTCAGGAATACAGTGTTAGTAGCATCAAAGTCGTAGTATTCAAAGAATGTGACTAACTTATCGACTACAACGTTGTTGACCTTAACGCCGACGAAATGAAGTTTCTCTTGAGTATGCGGCTCCAGGTATTGCTTGAATTGATTAAAGTACCCGATAATTCTGTTGTATAGCTGATAGAAGGTGGGATCACGAAGAGATGTTTGGTAAAAGTCAAGAGCACTGGGCATGAAGGTGTACCTGTAAAAAGGAAAACGTATAGTATTAGGTAAAATGCTCAAGTCTGTGATTCTATTCTATTGAACTCTACAAAATAACCTGATAGTATGTAAAGTGCAACACAACACAGTACTATCATTGTGGATATATCTGTAGCTGTGAATAAATTATAAATTTCTCAACCTACTACGGTGAACCTTGTTAGGTAGCTCATACTTGCTATTTCATTAAAAGGGGTTAACCAAAGTGACTTATTGTTATATGTAATAATAGGTGCGACACACATAACATTTGTTTGTTTGAAATTATGTGTAATTCTTGACGGATAAGTCGTAGCAGTCAATCTATTGTTTTAGATATAGCCACTTAAATTATACTTGTGTGTTCCGCAATGAATATTTTGAATACAATAAAATTAGTTTCTTCACATCTGAGACGTAATATATCTATATAATAAGAAAAGAAAACATGATCTCCAGAATAACATAAAAATACACAATAATAAATAAATATAAGTAAATATTGAATATAGGAGTATAAATAAGATAATAATTACTAACTTGTCGAATGGCTTAGGTGCTGCACCAAGGACTTTGCGAGCGACGATTTCGTAGGAACGTTGATAATCCTTTGTAACCTCTTCTCCGTACAGATCAGCGTTGTCTTGCCAATAGTTTCCGACAAAGCTGTTGGCTTTCGAGTCGTTCAAGTAAATTGTTTGGCCAAACTAAAATATTATTAATAAAGTCAGTTACGTATACAGGAAGAATTATTTTTATAGTAATGAAAGAAAAAAGTTAAAAACGTACCCCTTCGAAGACACCTTTCTGAAGGGCCTGCACGAAATAATTCTCATAAGCATCCAAGAATCGTATTTTTTCGTAGTTTTCTTCAGAGTGTACATTGTAGAAGTTGGGCCTTTGTGAGAATGGAGTGTAATATGAAGTCAGCAGTGGGTAGTGTCCAGTCTTGACAGGTGAGTACCAAGAGAACTCAGGAATTGTGCCCAAGCCGTTGGTAAGACGCTCGAAATAATAACGTGTTAATAACTGGTCATAGAAGTAGTGATACATTTCACCACGACGTTCCTTAAGATTTCCATATTTTTCAGCAGTCCACCAGAAAGGTAAATGTATGTGGAAAAAGAAATAGTACGCATTCAAGCCGATATCTTCAGTAAAGTACGCTAATTTCTGTTCTTCATTGTAGTAGGTGATAGCGTTGGAATAATTTGAGTAATACACGTAGTGGTTATCCTCCTTTACAATTCCATATTCGACTGCTAACTCGGGATTAAGAATACCGTTTTGCATTTTAGTGCGGAACATCTTATAAGTAGTATCTATATTAACAAAGAATTCAGGATAGATTTCATACGGGGCAGGTAAAACTATTCCGTAGGTGTCTTTGCGCTGAATAATTGCGATGTAATAGGCATATAAGAATTGTCCCTGATTTAGATGCACACGAGCAAAGGCCGCACTCTTGTAGAAGGTGTCAAAGTCCTTTGCATAGTAGAACAGGTGGAAAAGAGCGATGGCTTCATCTCTTAATTTGTCATAAAAGACGGAAAATTCATAATATTTGGGAAGAAAACCACATCTGTACATTTTCAAAAATTCCTCTACAGCCTTTTTGTTCTGTAAATTGTACAAAAATATTAGTATTTGAGTGTTTCCTCAAAGACTCACCATTCTTAGTATGCACTACTTACGGTGTAATTATCAATGTTGGCTTCGATATCGTAGTCCTTTCCAATTTTATAATATTCATCATTCATGTTGAGTTGGTCTACATCTTGGAAAAGGGATAATACCTTTTTCTGACGTTCCACGAACACTGTGTCAACTATAAATACAATTAAAATTATTTTCAATGTAAATACGAAACATATAAATATAGATCGATGTAAGTCCCAATATTGCAATAGACTGGGACTTTCGGCGAAGAAAAATATAATGATGAAAAGATAGTATGTGTTTGTCTATTGACTGCATAGCTAGGTACCCTCAATTTAAAATTAGGCCATATAGGTATGTATCGGCATTTGCACTTAAAAACCAGTTCTCCTCAAGGTTTAGATCCAATAGTAATTTAATATCATGTGATATTATAAACGAAAGCTAAAATCTATAAAGTATTAAAAAATGTTAAAAACTTTAATAACGTACTTGGAACTTTGTATACATATCATAGAAAAAATATCTAAGTATTTGTAGGCAAAGGTATTTTTTCCAGGAAAACAGGGCAGTTCCCACTCCAGCTTACGACGTATTAATTAATGTATAAATTCCAAGTCCCAGTAAACAAAAAGATTCAGCACTTTTCCTCGTAGTGCTCTCATATACCATCAGGAAATAGCACAAGTGGCTGATTATTGTTTGGTATAACTCGAAACATAAATTAACAAGTGGTTACAATACATTTAACAACTAGAACTTTTTGTACAAAAGACATTTTCGAATCTATGTATTGTCCCATAGTACGATTAGTCAAAGACTGTGTAAATTAATACTTCTTATTTCAAAAAATATGCAAATCAATTAATTGAAAGATACACCTATAACAAAGTATGATATAACCGTGGATATCGTCTTAAGACTTTTATTGAGCCCTGAGCGTAGAAAGATGAAAAATATTACATTTTTTATTCCATAGAATACTTCTACTAACTGCATTTACATGAGAGAAAAATACATTAGAGAATAGAGAGTATTTATAAAGTTATAGTTAGTAGTATGAGATGATATGTACTTACCATCTTTTGTCTTGAGCACATGAGGCGGTGGGTGCACGACACTGGATTGCACCAGGGCGATAAGCCCTGCGAGAACTAGGACAGTCTTCATAGTTTGCTGACCAGAAGCCAACTGTACTTTCTCAGCTCATCTCGAGACGTTTTATACTATCCGAATCCTATCTTATCGTGCCCGAATGGATTGATTCCTTAGCGACAAAATATGTTTTTTAATTTATCAACGTATCGTTTGACCTTTTCACCGGATCTCATTATGAAATATATTCAACGGTAAACATAAACTAATTTATCTTAATGAAAGAAATGATCTTTATTACCTGAATGATTTGTTTATCAAAGTCATTATTTCTAGATCGATCAGTCACATGATCAGTGAGGGTTACAAATCACGTTATATCTATTAAACGCGGCTTTCTAACAATAATCCCACTAATTACATTAACGTTAGACTTAGTATTGATCTGTTGTTAAATGAAACAAAATGATAGCAGATATACAAGGTATTATTTTCTAATGTTTATAAAAGTATGCTTGGTTAATATTGTAATCGCGAACACTTTGAGTTATCGGTCAATGTGTGTAAAATATGGTTTGGTAAGTAATTCCACATGAACTCTGCAAAATAACCTTCGCAAGACCCGATAATGAAGAATAAAAGGGGCCGCCCAGCATTAGAAAAGTTTCATAGACAGGCTTCTCGTTGTTACGCTACTACGAACTACTAAGCAATCTGCCAGGTAGCTGAAATATACGTAAAATGCTTAAAACTGCATGCAGGTGCATCCACATCTGGAAGAGTGCAATCATCGCGTATTTTTTTCAGTATTGTACCGAGTTTCTACTATAGTTCTTTATCGTGAGACATCTAGTCGGCCAGTAATGTTGGAAACAATAATTATACAGACGAAGTACTCTGAGACATTCCGTCAAAGAACTTTGCGTTGAATTCTTTAATAAGTACACCGAGAAGTAATGTTGCTAGCAATTATATAGATATAATACGCTGTGACATTCCATCAAAGAACTTTCAACTTCTTCAATAAATACACCGAAACAGAAAGTATTGTAATTCAATTACAGTTTTTTTTTCTCTACAGAGCATTTGATTCATTGTCAGACGCTTACCTAGAAGTAAATTTAAGAGCAATTAAAGATTTATAAATTGATTTGGAAAATTCTTTTTTATTGGAAAGAGAATATTTTCAAATTGTGTAATTTTAATTTCACTAACATTTGACCAAGTCTTTCTTTGGTTCTTTTGTTGGTCACCGTTTTCTTGACCTGTATTGTGCTTAAAATCAAGCAAATCAATCATCATTTTACCGAGCTACTATAAAAAATATTATTCGTATCGCTATTGTATAAATAAAGGTTAACTTCTTCAAGTAGTCAATTTACCAGCTCATATAGCGTTTAATTTACCTTTTAAATATATCGATACTAATATTATAAAGCCAGAGGGTTTGTTTGCTTGGTTGAAAGCGTTAATCTCCAGAACAACTGGTCCGATTTGAAAAATTTCACTGTTAGATAGCTCATTTATCGAGGAAGGCAGATGCACCGCGCTCGCCCGACGCAAGTCCGCGTTATCCTTTTTCACAAGTCTAACCTAACGTAACCAAAGCGAGACGAAAGAGCAAGATGGCGAATCAGCGACCGCGGTGCATTTAATACGAAACCGTTTTTAAAGCAAGTATTCAATACGTATTTAACTTTTTTTGTAATAACACCGTTACAGTATAAAAAAATTATAGTAGAGAAATAGGTATGATGCTTGTTTACATCTTTTTACATATCCATCGCCTTATCAGATTTATAATAACGGAATAATACGGATCACGCTTGTATAATTTCTTACCTCATCTTTTTGTTACATTGTATTCTTTGGAATATAAACAATTTTTGTGAATTCATTAAACTAGATTAATATCTTTCTGATATACGAATGTTTGAGTTATAACATTATTTTTATAAAATAATATTTATCAATACCTACAATTCATGTAAATAAGATAAAGATTGTAAGTTTCTTGTATCTATGAGGTTTTTTTTAAATATCTATACTAATATTATAAAGAGGTAAAGTTTGTGATTTTGGGACGTTGATTTGAAAAATTCTTTCAGTGTTTTATAACACATTTATCGAGGAACGTTATAGGCTATATATCATCACGCAAAGACCAATAGGAGCGGAGCACCAATGAATGTTTTATAATCGGGGTTTTTTCCTCTTGAGAGCTTCCGCTGCGTGTTAGCGTTAGCGTCGCGGGCAGAGGCTAGTATGTATTAAAAAACTATACTGACGATTGTAAGTTTCGTTTCATAATTATTGAAATTAAATCTAATCAAATATACTTTATTCAATTTAAACCATTTTTTTTAGCGTGGGGGGAGGGTGGGTTATGTCCGAGTCTCACGGACTAAAACCCCACGGTGTACGTCCCACCGTATTGCTGGGGCGGCAAGGGATCGAACTAAGCTAGTCCGATTAGACCCTGAGAAAACCCTATACAACTTTGTAAGAGCATTATGACAGGTTCAAAAAAGATCGCAGTCATTGAAGTCTTTTTTTTTACAAGTTCTATTTTACTTGATACAGTAGAAGAAGTCATTCACTGACGTCATTATCTTTCTCGTAAGAATTATCTGTTCTCTATAACCCTTTTGGAAATAAAACCTATGTCAAACGGAACTTGAACTTATTGTCTGCCTAATCGGAAATACGGTTTAAAATGCATTTGTGGAAACTAACACCATTACTAAAGAATTTTTTACTGAGCTTGAAATATGGAATGGCTTTTGTGTTTATATCTAGACTCAAAATGATGTAGGTGTTGTACAAAGTCTAGCTTATCTTCGTTTATATAGAACATCATAACTTGTTCGTTTCTCTTTCACGATTTGACTATTCAATCGAATATCATAAAATTTTCTATACATGTTGTCAGAGGTATAGAAAACGCCAAGGCAACTTTTGCCCAGAAAAAAATACTATCCCCGAAAGGTAGATCAGACCTTCATTAACACGGCTGAAACCTAGTAACTATGTTAAATCAACAAAGATGTTTTAGGAGCGCAAGTTAAGATACTAAATTCCTGCTTTACAAATTCTAATTATAATTATAACCCGCATTAATTATTCCCTTATCTTCATAAATATATTTTTTCTACGTTACTATTCTTACGTTTATTTCATTGATTGAATTTCTAAAATAATGAACTTCGCGTTATGTTGTGGGAAATATAATAGGTACACGTACAGAATAATCTCTCGCTAAAGTCGCTTCTGGCAGAACGCTGTCATAAACATTTTATTTCCTCGATGTTAATATTTAACTTCTTAACAAACAGCCTCCACTGGTTATGATTTCTGTGACATAACTATGACAAGAAATAATATACATCGTCGGTCTTACTACGCTTTCAAAACGATGAATCTATTATTTTCATTACAAATGTACATTTTTCTAATAGAATGTGTCCAAAATTTTAATCTAAAAGTAGGAGTAATAAGTGAAGTCGACAAACAATAATAGCAAAATAGCAACAAATAATTGTATCTTTACCTTTATCATTTTTAGAAGCGTACCTATCATTTATCGTTTTTTTTGTTTGTTTTTTATTTTTTTGGTTCTTATTATAAAGAATGAGGATTCAAAGCCGTATTTGTCTCACATACAATTTAATAAACAAACAATGAAACCATTGCGCTAAACATATATTAAATAGTATATAATATCATTTTGTATTATTATGCTTTTGTAGACTATTTTATTAATTTAAAGTTAAGGATCACACTTAATATACAAGGTGGAATTTTTTAATGCCATCTCAAGGGAAAGTACTTTAAATAATGAAGATAGCAAATTTTACTCCAAAGAAACGTTTCTTTATTTTTGAAAAGAAATAAAACTGTATTCAAAGATTTTCGAAAAGTCTCTTCCTTCACCCGGGAATCATACCGACTAAAGTCTGTATAAATTGCACCCTGTAATTTTATTGCATCGATATTTAGGGTCAATCACAAGGATGAAATTTAATGAAAGGAAAACCTTGAAATCTGTACTTATAAATTCAATGGGTCAAGCTAAAGCACTTTTACTCAAAAAAATCCAGCTTGTATAATGATAACATTACAAAATAAAATGTTCTTCACGTTTCAGCAGAATGTCCAATATTTTTTGTATGCAAAAATGAACTCAACAATTCAATAACTAGGAAAAGCACTAAGATTGTTTTATAAAATTCTGTTTACAAATACAAATTGTAGAAAAGTTAAAAAAATATAACAAACAAATTGAGGCCAATAAGCTTTTGTGAACCTTTTATTATGAACTTACAGAGTGTAAATAAAGTACTTAAGTTTTTTTGAGTTTTATTTTATCCGTGCTTAGTTTTGGTTTTAATTTAAAAAAAAAAACATAAAAAATATGATTAATAAGGTGTATCGTTATCATTTAATCAATTGCACCTTTTTGTATAAGTCGATTGTTGACGTTCAGATCTCAGTTAATTCTAGTATCGAGGCGCCAACTTTTTGGTAGTCATGCACGTGAATGTCAACAAAAAAGAAAAAGGTGACATCGTGATTGGTCTATTTATCATCGAAGAATCGAGACGGTCTTGTTAGAATCAGCAGCTGAAGTATTAAAACAAGTATCTATATCCATCATTCGTGGAAGCTCAGCGGCCAGCTGCAACATAAAGGAGATCACGAGGTACATGCATTGTATCTTTTCTATTGTTAGCTGGATCTGAACGAAAACTTTAAAGGTTCTCGAAGACCGTTCGGGGTCCCCCAGAGTAGCAGAAAGCCACCATAAGGCATTTCGGCGGTGCGCATGCTACATAAGGATATACCCATACATATGTACATACATAAATAAATAATCATTTCATCTTTATTGTTTTTATTAGTGTAAGTTAGTAATAGGTCTAGTTAAGTTCTGTTAATATTGTCAACCTAGATAAGGTCTCTTTTGTTGGACGATTAACTTATTACCCAATAAAAGATAAAAAAAATATTATGATAGATGAATATTTGTTCTATAATTTTTTTTTAAATTGCGAATTGCGTACTCCTCATAATAAGCGGTCCCTGCTTTCTATAATTATGTATAACCAGCCTCAATAGGACCGTTATTCTGAGGCCAATCAGAGAAGCTTGACAACTGGAGGTAGAGGTGGTATAAGTAGGTGATATAGCCACGCTGAAGCTATTACTGGTTTCACCATGAATGGGTTGGCTCGCCCGGGGTAGTACCACCCTCTCACAGAAAACCGACGTGAAGTAACAGTGTTTGCATTGTTGCGTTTCGTTCGGTCAGGGAGAGCGCCGGAGGACCATCTCCCCTCCCCTAACCCTCTCCTCCCTCTCCCCCGTCCCCCCAAATACAGCCTGGCAACGCATTTGCGACTCCCCTGGTGTTTCTAGTGTTATGGACGACGGTGAACACTTAACATCAAGACCCTGTTCGTTTGCATCCTATAATATATAAAAAAAACTGGATGGGAACGTCTTGTGTATAAATGTTATGTTGCTAATTACACTTTTCAGGCCAGAACACAACTATGTAAAAAGTTACGGAGTAAAAATATTACTTACAGGTAGACTCAAATAAAAATGCTAGTAGCCTATCATATATTTATTTTCAAGCAAAATTTTATATTATCACTAACAATAACAATTTGTCGATAAATTAACGTATTAACTCATCTGGCTTATTCGAATCCCGATAACCTAGTTTATCTCTAAAGAAAATTATCAATCATTTCACCTTCAATCGTTAAAACAACCTTACTTCGACATCTAGTTTTGTTTATTAACATAATTGGGCATATCTTTAATCTTACACTGTAGGCACATTTATGAAGCAATACTGAGCGTTAAGACACGAACATGAAACGCTTAATTACAATGTTCTTAAATTGTATGCGAGTACTAGCTGTGCTCGCGGCTTCACACGCGTTTATTGTCATTTATTCTAATAAGTCGTTAACTCCTGGACTGTTCAAAACCATAAATTTTAAGCTCCAACAGACTGTTGTCATGATAACTAAAAAAAAACTTGAACAATAATTATGTAATGTAATAATAATAATATTTAAAAAAATGGCTAGATATTAGGTCTTTACCTATGAAATTGCCGTTTTGTATGAAAAAATTTAAACGAATTTTTTTCATGTATTTTTTATTTGTATTAATCGAAGTAATCACCCATGCAATCAATGCATCTTTGCCAACGCAGTGGCAGTTTATTGATGCCCTTCTTAAAGAAATCAGCTGGACGGGAGGCAACAAATTCTTCAAAGGCATTTTGTACTGCCTCTCGGGTATTGAATTTTTTTCCCGCCAAGGAGCTATCCAAATTCTGGAAAAAGTAGTAGTCTGTAGGCGCAAGGTCTGGTGAGTAGGGCGGATGACGGAGAACTTCCAACCCCAGTTCTTGCAACTTGGAGATCATCTGTTGTGCAGTATGAAGTCGCGCGTTGTCGTGCAGGAGCAGCGGAGACGAGCGATTGACCAATGTTGGTTGGAGATGTGCCAGCTTCTCCATCATTGTGTTCAGTTCTTCACAGTACACATCTGCAGTAATGCTCACCCCGTTTGGTAAGAAGCTGTGATGAATCACACCGGCGCTAGACCACCAAACAGTGACCATCACTTTTCTAGGGCTAAGTTTTCGTTTAGGGCATTGTTTAGGTGCTGAACCAGGATCCAACCAACTAGCTGAGCGCTTGCGGTTATCAAACAGAATCCATTTTTCATCGCAGGTAACAATGCGGTTCAAAATTCCATCATTTGTGTGTCTGTTGAGCAGTGCAAGGCACGTCTCGACGCGTACTTCGCGCTGGCGATCATTGAGTTCGTGGGGCACCCATTTGTCAAGCTTTTTTACCTTGCCAATTTGACGCAAATGGACCAATATTGTTTTGACGCTAACGTCGAAAGCTGCTGCTAATTCAGCCGTAGATTGTGTATCATCAGCTTCCACAATCGCCTTTAATTCGTCATTGTCGACCAAAGTCTTCGGCCGACCGCGAGGTTCATTTTTCAGGTCGAAATTCCCAGAACGGAAGCGAGCAAACCAATAACAGGTGGTGCGTTGGTTTGTAGTGTTAGCTTCGTAAACGTCGTTGATGTTGCGTGCCGCTTGTGCCGCGTTGCTGCCACGACGGTACTCATATTCCATAATTACTCAAATTTTTAACGTATCCATGATGACAAAAAAGATTGAAATGCGATGAAAATGTAACACTAATCAATAAACAAATAACTACTTTTGGAAAAAGAATTCCACGTTTTTAAAATAAAATTAATTTGAAATTAGAATTCTTAGCCAAACAAAAATTATTTTGATTTGAAATGACCAGTACTGCAGAACGGCAATTTCATAGGTAAAGAACTATTATTTTATAACATGATCCGCCATTTTGAAATCTCGAGTCTTTAACAACCAGCCGATTAAAACTTATGAACTTTTTGAATGAAATACAGACTACATGTGGTCATTTTTAATTTGTTTGGGTAAAAATAGGTCGAGGTCAGTAAATAGTTTATTGTACTAATTTAAACATTTTACAGATTTGCTTCTTTATGAAGAGAGGTCGTAAGAAGTGTCAGCAGTGTTCCAGCCGTCCAGCGCCTAATATTATAATTTTTATTTGTTATATATATTTATTTGTTATCATTTTGTGTTCGATATTCTATAATACCTTGAAATAAAATGTAGTTGTATGACTTTTTTTATTTCTGATTTAGTCTTGAAATTTATTTTATAAAATAATAAGTAGGTATAGATACTTCAATTTATCACCATTGGAAATGTATATAGTTTTTGAATTTCACTGGTTTTTGGTCATAATGTAACAATCTTATTGTGTGACTGATTAGTATAGAAAGAGCCACTATGGGAGGACGTCTTTCTCAACTCATGGTATTTATACCTTTTTCTTTCATATAACTATCAAGTAATATTAAGAATCAAATATGCCTCACAAGGTTGCCATGTATTTGAAATAAAACTCCTAAAACATTGCATATTAGAAAAACAAATGTTTCTTTTGGTTGGCTGTTTACTCTCATTTTTCTTTCAGTATGTTTATGACTGAGTTCAACTGAACTGATATATATCGTTAGGTATCTTAGGTATATACCCTTTAGCTAGGTTTTAGTATATTTTCTTACAATAAGTGTTATATCAAGTGAATAGAGAGGATAATAGTAAATTTAATTTGCAAATAAATGACCACTGTCATATTATTTTACCTAAATTATTAAATGTTGAATGGGCAACGAATATTCACTGAATATGTAAATGTTTACTTGTATAATATTTTTTCTATTCTACTTAAAAGAACAAATCCAATATATAATTTGTTTTTATTAATTAATTTGACAAGAAGTAAATGATTGTTTTCTATCGTTTTGTCAAAACAATTTTTGATATAATTGTTAAAATTACTGTGAAATTAATCAATGTTATACATCTTTGCACAACACAATAGTTTTGAATGGGTAAATTTCATTTCTCCAAGTGATGACAATAGTATTCTGTAGATAAAAGGCTCATTGACGAAAATAGTATGACACCTTTAAACAACGTCCGGAAAGACCCAGTTAAAAGAATTTCTTCCTCGGATACCGAATATGGTATGCCCATTACGGCCACGTGTGATATTTCGGGAGATTTTGCTGTTATTCGAGCGGATATTACTCTCGCCTCTACTATTCCTGTAATTGCGGACATAGGTGCCTGATCTAACTTCCTTCAGGAGAGTAATCACTTCTCTTTCTACATTGACTGTTGATATCATTCGCGACGGAAAAAGTATTATTTCTGCGAACAAAAAACGCATTATATTTGCTTGCGAGGAAACTCAAAAAGCAATGGGTGCCTTCGAGCATTTAACTACTACAACTGGATTGATGATTAGTGTATCTGTATCGGCATCTATTGTGGACAGGAACAGTCTATGCGAAAAACTCTTGACGTGTATACGGGAAGAAATGGGCAAGATGAAAAAGGAATTTACAAGCAGTATTCACACGGCCGCTACATCAGTTCCAGCTGTTACGGTCGGCAACGCTGTGCCATCGTACGCTCAGATAGCAAGCCAGACGCACGCATTACTCATCAAAACTACTCCTTTATTACCAGGAATTTCAAAGACTTCTTACTATACCACGCAACCTGCAATCATTATTTCAACCAAATCGCCTGTAAATTCTAGAAAGGAAGCCTTAAATGCTATTCGTCAAAGTATTTCACTCAAAGACACTAAATATACACCGGCTAAGGTTCTGCCGTTATCTAGTACTAAGTTGCCTATTGAATTCGACACAACCCGGAATTGTGATGATGCACTACTACCTACGTCTTTCATCTAATTCATCACGTGTTATAGCAGAAAAGGTCCGTTAGCTCAAGCCTATGTTGCAATTAAAAGGCATCTCAGTTGACACCCCTAGCGATGAATTAGTTAAAATCATTTTATAGCAAAATATAGAACTTAGCATGTTTAACAAAGATGATGATATTTGTGTTAAATTTAAACGTAACTGTCGTAATATAAACCTTTATAACGAAGTGCTAGTCGTTGCTCCCGATTTGTGGCGGAAAGCTCTCATTATGAAAAGAATACGTATTGATTACTAAAGAGTTCATTGTGAAGATTTTTCTCCTTTTACTCAATGTCACTCGTGTTTGCAGTTTGGGCACATTAAGACGAAATGTCCCAATAAGGTTAAACGATGCGCACTGTGCGGATTGCACACACGTGGTCACTGGATGTCTGCATATCAACAATAAGCCCAAACTCTATGATTGTTATATCACATAATGCTAAATTTAAGACGACCAACAACGTCGTACATAAGGCTACGTCTTTCTCCTGCCCTATAATCATAACTGTTAAGAAGTGAGTAGCTTCTAAGATCGATTATGTCTCTATGTAAGTCAATTAGAATAATTCAATGTAATTTAGATAGATCTAAAAGCGCACTTCTGGTATCCATTCACTTTTTCATGACAGGTGAGTATTCCATAGCTTTAGTATCTGAGCCATACGTTGGTTCGAGCAATATAGTTAAAAACATTCCTAGTATTCTAATTTATCTATTTTCAAACTATAATGCCAGGGTTAAGGCGTATATCTTCATTAAGGAAGGAATAGGTGTCATTTGTAGGTGGTAGAGCTACGCTGAAGCTATTAATGGTTTAAGCATGAATGGGTCGGCTCGACCGGGGTAGTACCACCCTCTCACAGAAAACCAACGTGAAGTAACAGTGCTTGCATTGTTGTATTTCCTTCGGTCAGTGAGAGCGCCGGAGGTCCCACCTCCCTTTCCCTTCCCGCTTCTCTTACTCCCCCTCTTCCCTAAGACAGGTTGGCAACGCACTTGCGACTTCCATGCTGTTGCAAGTGTCTATGGACGGTGGTGATCACTTAACATCAGGTGACCCACATGTCCGTTTGCCTCCAAAAAAAAAACTAAAAAAAAATAAGCTCCATCGGGGTAATAGGGATTGTACAATCAACCTACTTTTCATTTCAATTTAACCTTCTCAATCAACCTAGCAGTAGTAGAACTGAATATCAGTGTTACCGAATTATTTATAGCTTCAGCTTATTTAGAATCAATTACAGACAATAGGCACACTTGAACTATTGGACGTTTTTCTTAGTAGTATTGGCTACTCTCGTTGTATTGTAGGGGGCGATTTTGATATATGGTACCCTATATGGGGCAGCGAAAGAGCGAATACTCGTGGTAACATGACTATGAATTTTGTCCACGGATATGATTTCTTTTTCATTAATCAGGGTGATACCCAAACTTTCGAGACAATTACTCACCAACGACCATGTGCTTCGTACATAGATTTGACCATGGCTAACTAAAGTTTTTGACTTTATCCATAACTGGAAAGTCAACCTTGACGCTTGCCTTAATTCGTAACGTAATGCAATTGACTTTTCAGTTAATATTAATTGTATTGAATGATCACAATGAATGGGAGAATTCTTCGTCCTCTTTTAGATATAAAACTCACAAGGTGAATTGGGTTAGATTCAAGTCGAATCTTCTTACTCTCATGACAAGTTCTAATTTACTTGATACTGAAATATTTGACCTTGATTTGAATAGCTTAGAATGTTTTATCGACATAGTGGTTGATACAATTCATGCGGCATGCAAAGACTCTATACCTATTAAAAGCTCTAATAGACGACCCAGGCCTCCTTGGTAGACTGAGTAAATAGAGATCCGCAAGAAAGAAGTCATTGGTTGACACCGCTTTCATCACGTTGACACTTCCGACGACCCTCCATTCGCTGTCAAGGAAGTACTAGAATTACACAAATCCGTGAACCCCAATAAAACACCAGGAATGGACGGTTTGTCATCCGATATTTGTACCGAAGTTGCACTAATATACCTTACATTTATCACATATATCTTGAACAGATGCTTAGCGTTACAGTATTTCCCTCAACAGTGGAAACGAGCTTTTGTAAAAATTATTCCTTTTGCAAACAAAACGAATCACAGCATACCTGCACCTCATAGGCCAATAGGGCTTATACCGGTTTTTGGAAAGCTCTTCATTACAATTTATTACATTACAAAACTATTCATTAAAATTGTTACATTTGCTGCTGCTAAGGCTGAAAAGCTGAACAGCCGCCAGTTTGGTTTTAAGGAACAAACTAATACAAGTAAAGATCTTTCTATCGCGATTGTGATTATTTGTGCTGCCAAACGAAACAAGGAACTTGTGATCGCTATTTCTCTGGATATAAAAGCAACATTTGACTATGCTTTGTGGCCTGCGTTTTTTGAAAAACTGTCCGAAGAACATCTTTATTACTCTATAGTCAGTTATGTTCGAAATAGGGAGGTTATTTTAGACTATACCAATGAGCGCGTTGTAAGTATTGTCAAAAAGCTGTATTCAAGGTTCCATTTGTGGTCCCATTCTTTGGAACATCATTCTTGATGAACTCTTCTATATAAGTTTTCCAGAGGCTGTTACTTGCAGACATTTGCGGACGATGTGTTGCTCATGACACATAAATCTCGTGGTGATGAACTACAGCAGCTAGCAAACAGTGCGCTACAGAAGAACTTCGATTGGCGTGACAACGTTAAACTCACTTTTAACCCTACTAAGACACAGATGATTACTTTCTCACCCAAAGACAAGGAAATTGAAATCACGATAAATACACTCATCAAAAAAGTCTAAGCAACATGTACTAATTTAAATTTTAGGATGGTTCTTCACATTATAACGTTGTATTTTATTTTTAAAATAATATCTTTAGGGTTCTATGATGTAAAAATAACAGCTGTTGTCTTTATAAGTTCTTTTAATAACAGAAATGAACAATATTAGAATATACTGTAGAAACTAAGATACATAAGAAACTAAACTTTTTTCTTACAAAATGAAATTCCTAAAGAAAATGTATTTATTGTGAAAGAATAGAACAATTTAATACAAAGTATGGGCTCCTCTGCTATTCAGAACTTGTCGGCAACGATTATTCATTGAATTAATGAGACTGTTTATGTCATCTTGCGGTATTCGCTCCCAATGGAATTGTAGCAAATCCTTCAGCTGTTGGGTTGTTGTCGCTCCATCCAAGTCCTTCAAAACACGTCTCTGGAGCATGTCCCATGCGTGTTCGATGGGGTTGAGATCTGGCGATTGTGCAGGCCAGGGCAATACCCGGATGTTCTCCGTTGCAAAGTATTCACTGGTTCGCCGAGCTGTATGTGAACGCGCATTGTCATGCATTGACCTAAAATCGGAGCCAAAGGTTTGTGCAAATGGGTAGACATAAGGTCTGAGAATATCCTCAATGTAATTTTCAGCATTCATGTTTCCATTTACAAAAACGAGCTCAGTTCGCCTGTTCTTCATAATATCCGCCCATAACATAACTGTTGAGCCGCTGTATGGATGAACTTCCTGAACGCACCTGAGCCTTTCAGTATTTCCGGGCCGACGATACACTCGCACCCTTCTTGTACCAGGCTTAAACCCGAATCGCGACTCATCGGAAAACATAATTTTATCCCATTGTTCCTGGGTCCATGTTATGCGTTCTCTACACCATTCATATCGACGAGCGCGATTCCCGTGACGTATCGGTGGGCACCTGACTGGGCGTCGAGCTCGTAGGCCGTACTCATGCAGTCGATTTCGCACAGTTTGAGGACTTACATCAACACCACTTGAAATTTGTAGCCTCAAACTTATCTCTCGAGCGGTTAACATCGGCTGGCGTCTTGTATGTACCGGTCTTGCCGAATGGTTGTACTCCTTTTACGGCCTGGATGCTGTTCAGCGGGTTCTCCTGTATTATTGTAGCGCTGCCAAAGACGACAAATAACACTTCTATGAATGCCAAAATGTCGAGATACCTGAGATTGATTACTTCCCGCTTGCAACATCCCTACAGCTCTTTGCATTTCATCTGCCATCAAATGACGTCGCTTCATGACGTAAAGAATATCTAACAATTCAATTTTGTCGCTAACTTTATTTAAATGGTTGGTAAAATTATAAAATCAAGACTAAACGTAGCAATTAAAACGCACTTAAATTCAAACAAATTCGCAGTCATTTGAATTTTATGAAAAAACAAAACATAATCAAATTTTTTTTTACAACCAGCCAGTATGTCATCCATAACAAAAAAGTTTACTTACCTACGCACTTTGTTTGAGTAAATACTCAGAAATTAATTAATATAAATGGTAAAATTTGTAATATCACGCATGTTGCTTAGACTTTTTTGATGTGTGTAGTATCCGATTATCATTTATTACCGAAGTTAAACTTCGGGACTATCGGGAGTCATTATAGATGAGAAATTGTTTTTCAATAAACATGCTATTGAGAAAGCTACGCGTACATTTATATTTTGCCTATTTTGCAGGCCAACTTGGGGTGCCCATCCCGAAAATGTCAGAGCTGTATATCTTCATGTGACATAGCTAAATGCCTCTGAAAGCCGAAAATATAGGCATCAAAAAAAGACTGCTCAGTATGCAACGTGGGTTTGCTATTCACATTACAAGCATTTAGGACAATATCCACCACGGCAGCGCCAGCTCTTGCAGAACTCATACCTCTCGACCTTAAGATTCTCGAAGTACATGCATGCGAACAAATCAAACTCACAGGTATTACACATATTTTACCACAAGACTAATTACTTGAACAACCTACATGCTATTACACCCAGCGTGTAGTTTCCATCACCCCCTTTATACCTCCGAATAGCAGCAATACCACTCTCGATCACCCTGACACCACACTCAATGTCTACACTGTTGGCAGCAAGTTGGAAGATTCCTCCGTTAGAGCAGCTTTTGTCGCCTATGTGGGGTCCAACAAATTTCAATCAAAAAATATAAACTGCATAGCTCATTTTCTTTCAGGATGAACTCTTTACTATATACAAAACCTGTTCTTGGCCTAACTCTAATCATCCGGATTTGTATCTCTCCGTGTACTCTGTTTCACAAGCGGCCGTAGGGGCTTTGCGTGATCGAAGCAATACGGCTCTATTGAAAACGAGGCAGCTGACGCCGCAGCGAAACACGCTGTGGTTCTACATTCTGCGCCTAATTACGCATTCTTCCCGATGTGTTTCGCCAAGCGCGAAATCCATGCTGAGCATCACAGGGATTGGCAGGAAAGATATGAAAACTCTCCTCAGGGTAGATACACTATTACACGTCTACCCAAATTTGAGGATATTATAAAATTGCGTTCATCTATTGGAGTTTCCTTCCATATGACACAAATATTAACTGGACACAGTTATTGTAAGCAATACCTGAATTGTTTAAAGATTATTGATGACTAGCCTCTGCCCGCGACTTCGGCCGCATGGAATAGTTACTTTTGGCTAAAGCTAACACGCAGCAGAACCGATTATGAAACATTCTTCATTGGTGCTCCGCTTCTATTGGTCTTAGCGTGATGATATATATCCTATAACCTTCCTCGATAAATGAGCTATATAACATTCAAAGTCTTTTTCAAATTGGATCAGTAGTTCTTGAGATTACCCCCTACAACATCACAAATTCATAAAGTCACAAACTTTACCTCTTTATGATATTAGTATAGATAACACCTGGCCCTGTGATAACACATCTGTGTAAAACTGAACTTGAACATTTGCTTCAAGAATGCCCCAGGTTTAGTACGAAGAGACTATAATGCTTTGTGACAATCTTCTTATATGTCCAATCGATCTTTTGGCCTTGATAGAGAAGGAGTCTGCAATAAAATCGTTCAATAATTTTGTCAAGCATGTGATTGTTAATCTCAAAACAATTAACGGACTTTGAAATTACCACGACTCTTGGACTTGCATCCAAATTATTTTGAAATTACCACGACTCTCTGAATTGCATCTAAATTATGACTGGCAAATCTTGGTAACTCTTATATAATGCTCATGCAACACGCACGTCAAAGCAGAAAAAAGTGAATTTTATTAAATTGTGATTACCCTTATCTCCCTTTTTATTGCTAATTCCAAAATACATCTATGCAAAACCAACAAAATTGGAAAAAAAAATAGATAAATTGTACCTTTCATGGTTTTATAAAAAAGTTCTTAGAAATGAATACTTAATTTAATAATACATTTTACATAAACGTTGTGATTTTTTATTCCATTATTTGTTATTAATCAAATTTTTTATTTGACAAACTTTATAATAAATTAAGTAACTAAATTCGATAATTGTTTAGGACTTGTACTGCCAAACTGTCTCTTGACCCATGCCTCATAAAGTCTACACTCGTTTGGTTCTAGGGACTCAAGGGGTTGAGTAGTGTTTCTCTTATAAGAAAATAAAATAATTAGGTACAGCCTCCGTCAGTCTTTTTGGTCGCTCTAGACATAGTCGTGAGTTCGAGCTTGTGTTTTAATAGTTAGTGTTGCATACATTTATAAAAAATAAATCCTAAAGCCTAAACGAGACACGTTATTTGTCTTGGATTCGTCCTTGACAATAATCTTACTCGCTCAGTGACATTTACTACATGCTACTACTACGTGCTACTTACCAATGAACCATTATACTTACATTATTACAGTGTACTTAGTTTGAAGGTTGTATAATCTGTAAAACATAACTATATGGACGATTATCAAACAATTAGCTCAATGTCATTAGCAATGATTAGGCCCTTGGGAAGATAAAAAGGACAACAAAAGCCACAATATTTGGTATTTGAGAGTCAAGATAAAATAATGAATTTAGTGACCTCTCGTTTACAAAAGCGTAAACAATAACACTTGTAATAAATTGTTGCATAATCATCAATCATATAAAAGTTTACAAATTTAAAACATAGATGGCACTGTTAATTATGATTAATTTTAGTTTAAGAAAATAGAGGGAGTTAGTGATCGTAATCTGTATCTTTATACAAGAAAGAAATAAAGTTTGTTTATAGGCGTATCTCCGGAAATACTAATCGGATTCCAAAACTTAGTTGATTAATGTGAAGATACATTATTGCCCACTGCCATAAACTATGTTTTATTGTTATTAATCTCCATATTGTAATTAACACGTGCGAAGACGCGGTGGATTTGTAGTTGAAATACTCCAAGGTAAAGATTATTGATATGAGAATAGGATATGTAAAAAAAACTTATTGTAATGGATATAAAATTCAATTATTTCGGACACAATCGTAAACGTTATCGTGGTTTGAGAACTATGTATATAGAATTCTTTTTTTAACCGACTTCAAATAAAGGAGGAGGTTATCAATTCGACTGTATTTTTTTTTTTTTTATGTTTGTTACCTCATAACTTTGGACTGGATGAACCGATTTTGATTATTCTTTTTTTATTTGAAAGCCGGTACTTCCCGTGTGGTCTCATTTTAATTTGGTCCAGTTCCGATTGGAAGTCGGTGCGAATCGAAAATCATATCATCTACATAAGTACAAAGTTTAAGTCGTCTCTGTAATACATTTCTACCTGGAACAAATTTGAAATTTCGGTTGGCACCGACTTCCAATACATCTCTAAGTAGCACACATATTCATATGTTTTATTTAATTTGGTTAATTTGATAAACTATTTATTTTCCGCTTTTTAGTGTTTTATGGGTTTTTGATTGATATTGAAGTCGGTTAATACTTTTTTTTGAAAATTTATTTGTATTGCAATATTTTTATAAGCAATTTTTTTTTCAATAAAAGCCTTCCTCAAACTTAAATAATTGAAGTAATGGACGCGTTAATCTCACAAGTCTGTGATCACAACATGTATCGGCATTGATCACTATCAGGATAAGTGACTTGTGTAGTTAAGTATTTTGACTTTGGTAAAAAGAAATGCAAATTTAATTGGAAATTTTGACAAATAATGCTAAGTGAATAACTCGTCTCAAAAATGAACTGATGTTCATTTGTTTTCGCTTTGTAGATTATGAAAGATGTACCACATGTGTTATGTCTACCTAATACTTTAGGCTAATAATAAGCAATCTATTAATCAGAAAATACTATAGTAGAGAAATACATGCGACATCTTATTTACTTAAGGAAGAGCAAACTATTTATAGTGTATATTTTTATGCACCTTTTATAACTAAAATAATTTCCGACGACCATGACGTATTTAAAGTAATATGTAAATCGATATAAATTGACATGTATCAAATTATTAGGTCTTTACCTATGAAATTGCCGTTTTGTATGAAAAAATTTAAACGAATTTTTTTCATGTATTTTTTATTTATATTAATCAAAGTAATCACCCATGCAATCAATGCATCTTTGCCAACGCAGTGGCAGTTTATTGATGCCCTTCTTAAAGAAATCAGCTAGACGGGAGGCAACAAATTCTTCAAAAGCATTTTGTACTGCCTCTCGGGTATTGAATTTTTTTCCCGCCAAGGAGTTATCCAAATTCTGGAAAAAGTAGTAGTCTGTAGGCGCAAGGTCTGGTGAGTAGGGCGGATGACGGAGAACTTCCAACCCCAGTTCTTGCAACTTGGAGACCGTCTGCTGTGCAGTATGAGGTCGCGCGTTGTCGTGCAGGAGCAGCGGAGACGAGCGATTGACCAATTCTGGTTGGAGATGTGCCAGCTTCTCCATCATTGTGTACAGTTTTTCACAGTACACATCTGCAGTAATGCTCACCCCTTTTGGTAAGAAGCTGTGATTAATCACACCGGCGCTAGACCACCAAACAGTGACCATCACTTTTCTAGGGGTAAGTTTTCGTTTAGGGCATTCTTTAGGTGCTGAACCAGGATCCAACCAACTTGCTGAGCGCTTGCAGTTATCAAACAGAATCCATTTTTCATCGCAGGTAACAATGCGCTTCAAAATTCCTTCATTTGTGTGTCTGTTGAGCAGTGCAAGGCACGTCTCGACGCGTACTTCGCGCTGGCGATCATTGAGTTCGTGGGGCACCCATTTGTCAAGCTTTTTTACCTTGTCAATTTGACGTAAATGGACCAATATTCTTTTGACACTAACGTCGAAAGCTGCTGCTAATTCAGCCGTAGATTGTGTATCATCAGCTTCCACAATCGCCTTTAATTGGTCATTGTCGACCAAAGTCTTCGGACGACCGCGAGGTTCATTTTTCAGGTCGAAATTCCCAGAACGGAAGCGAGCAAACTAATAACAGGTGGTGCGTTGGTTTGTAGTGTTAGCTCCGTAAACGTCGTTGATGTTGCGTGCCGCTTGTGCCGCGTTGCTGCCACGACGGTACTCATATTCCATAATTACTCGAATTTTTAACGTATCCATTATGACAAAAAAGATTGAAATGCGATGAAAATGTAACACTAATCAATAAATATATGACTACTTTTGGAAAAAGAATTCCATGTTTTTTAAATAAAATTAATTTGAAATTAGAATTCTTAGCCAAACAAAAATTATTTTGATTTGAAATGGCCAGTACTGCAGAACGGCAATTTCATAGGTAAAGGCCTATTATTAATCTTCTATATCTATATAATCAGAATGTAAATCTAACGTGTATGCACCTACATTTTAGATTTTTGTAAGAAAAAATGTACAGGTCTCTAGGAATCCATACATATAATAAGACTCATTCGATTTTCGTGAAAATAATTGTTGCAGGTATCTAGGAATAAGAAATAAAATACATTTCAATCAATTTTAGAAATGACTGTCTGTCTGTTTGTATGAATAAGAACCTCTGCTAAAGTACCGCGTTCATGATAAAATATTTCCAAGAAAATCATAAAGAATATCTTCGAGTAAAATTTAGACTCTGTTTAATTGAAATCGGTTCCGTCTATCAAAAGTTATTGTAATTTTAATGACGACGCGACTTAAGTACGAGTGATAAGTAAATAGTAATTAGACTTAATTCAGATTGCTTTATTAGTCATTGTTTTGTTCATCAGGTTCCACGTGGATGAAGTCGCGTTCACAGCTATGATAAATCCCCAAGGCTAAAGGAGACATTCTATTTGTCTCGCTCTTGTCTACCTGGAAAAAATCCTGAATCAGTCCTTGACAATTATTTTACTCGCTCAGTGACATTTACTACTTGCGACTACTACGTGCTACTTACCAGTGAACCAATTGAAACCCTTATGCACTTACATCATTATAGTTTAATTAGTTTGAAGGTTATATAATCTGTAAAACATAACTATATGGACGATTATAAAACAATTAGCTCAATGTCATTAGCAGTGATTAGGCAGGTGAGAAGATAACAAGGACCACAAAAGCCACAATATCTGGGTTTTGAGAGTAAGATAAAATAATGAATTTAGCGACCTCTTGTTTAAAAAGGCATAAATAAGAACACTAGTAATAAATTTGTTGCATAATCATCAATAATATAAAAGTTTACTTATATAAAACATAGATGGCAGTGTTAATACTGATTAATTTTAGTTTAAGAAAATAGAGGGAGTTAGTGATCGTAATCTGTATCTATATACAATTATCTATACTAATATTATAAAGCTGGAGGGTTTGTTTGTTTGGTTGAACGCGCTAATCTCAGGTACTACTGGTCTGATTTGAAAAATTCTTCCAGAGTGAGATAGCTCATTTATCAAGGAAGGCTATCATCATGCTGAGACCAATAAGAGCGGAGCAATAATAAGGAATGTTTCAAAATCGAGTTTTTTTCCTTTTGAGAGCTTCTGCTGCGTGTCAGCGTTAGTCCTAACTATCCACGCGGAAGAGGTCGCGGGCAGAAGCTAGTTATATTATAAAGAATGAAATAAAGTTTGTTTATAGGCGTAATCTCCGAAAATACTAATCAGATTACAAAAAATTGTTAATTAATATGAAGGTACATTATTGCCGGCTGTCATAAACTATGTTTTATTGTTATTAATTTTCATTTTGTAATTAACACGTGCGAAGTCGCGGCGGGTTGAAATACCCAAAGGTAAACATTATTAATATGAGAATAAGATACGGAAAAAACCTTATTCTAATGGATATTAAATTTAATTATTTCGAACACAATCGTAAACATTATCATGGTTTGAGAACTAGGTAAGTATATAGATTTTTTTCCTTTTCTGGTATTGCCATGTTTTTATAAGAATTATTTTTTTCAATAAAAGCCTACTTCAAACTTAAATAATTGAAGTACTGGATGCGTTTATCTCACATGTATTAGCATTGGTAACTTACTATGAGGATAAGTAACGTGTAGTTACGTCGTAAACAGAAATGGAAATTTAATTGGAAATCGTGACAAATAATGGTAAGTGAATAACTCACCGAACGCATGTTCATTTTTTTTTTTTTCGTTTTATAGATAACGGAATATTTGCCACATGAGTTATCTAGAACAAAGTATAACTCGATATAAAATGTCATCTATGAAATCGTTAATTTGTAAATAAAATCTACAAAATCAAAAAAGCTTTATCCAATATAGGCCCTGAGGAGGCTTATGAACGTCAACACTGCCGCCGGCTCGGAAGACAACCCAGTCATCGAGTAGGACCGACAAGAAACTCGATCGGGTTTATTCTTTTAATGTACATCTTCTATACATAGTAGAAAATAAAGCCACTTCCGCTGCCTGTTCCCTTAGATATTATAAACTATTCAACGGATTTGAATACCATTTTCAGTAATAGATAGAGTAGTCACCTAATGACACTGTGATAAAAATTTTAAACTAGTAGATAAGACAAAGGAGAAGTGTAATATTACGGTATATCACCAAAATATTAATCGCTTCTCCGGCAAAATTTTAGACATAGGCTTATTATTAAATAGAGAGAGACTAGATATATTATGTTTTACAGAAACATGGCTTAAACCGAACAAGATGCAATTCGATATACCCCATTTTTCGGTTGCCAGTGTATTTAACAGAACAATCGCTGTCGGTGGTGGTTGTATTATATTATTAAAAAATAATTTAAAATTTAAAGATAGAAAAGATATATGTAGTCTCTCAATAGATCGTATCTGTGAAGTGGCTTGTGCAGAGATGGATAAATTAATTA
The DNA here is from genome assembly GCA_036509395.1 of Antheraea yamamai. NCBI lineage: Eukaryota > Metazoa > Arthropoda > Insecta > Lepidoptera > Saturniidae > Antheraea > Antheraea yamamai. Next base: position 8,860,660 of record AP028426.1, read on the forward strand.
TACTTTGTGTTTATAGACCTCCATCATCAAATATTTGTCAATTCCTACAAAAAATGGAGGAAATTCTTATGAGAATATTGAATAGTAATAAGCGGGTTTTGGTCTGTGGTGACTTTAATATAGATATCTTAAGTATGTCACCGGAGGTCACTAAGTTCACATCTTTATTCAAGTCGTTTAACCTGGATCCTCTTTTTAATGAGCCGTCCAGATGTACGTTTCAAACTGCATCTTGTATTGATAATATTTTTAGTAACTTCAAGACCATTGGCAGTAGTATTGTTACTGGGATCCGCTCTGATCACAAAGGACTCCTTGTTAAAATAAGTTATGATAAACCTAGTGCTGACTGCAAGAAACAAACTAGACTTATATCGAAAAGTAGACTAGATCTTTTAAATCATCATATTGCACAATGTCTATCTTCCAAAACTTTTAATAATCAAGATCCAGATTGTTATTATGACAATTTATTTAGTATCATAAGCACTGAATTCAGTAAACATTGCCCAAGAAAGGTTATTAATGTAAAGGAAAAAACTAGTTTTAGTGAATGGGCAACAACAGGCATTAAGAAAAGTAGAGATCGACTGTATGATCTTTATTATAGGAGATCACTAACAAGTAGTGAATCCTTTCATGCTTATGTTAGAAATTATTCTAAAGTTTTTAAACGTGTTTGTATTGCTGCCAAAGCAAAGTTTTTGGGAAATAAAGTTCTCGAATCTAGAAATAAGACCAAAACTGTTTGGCATATTATAAATAAAGAATTAGGTAAAAATAAAATAAATGATAATTCACTTAATCTAAATGTCGACGGAGTACATATTTCCAAAAGTACAGAGGTAGTAACTGTTTTCCAAGATTATTTCACTAATATACCTTTACAAGTAACAAAAGATATAACATCATCAGCCCAGGGTGCAGCAGCTCTTTTAAAAAATATGAGTGCACCTATAGATTCAAAATTTAAATTCTTATCTATTAGCGCAGGTGAAATAATAAGGACCTTCAAGCAATTAAATTTAAAACACACCGAAGACATATGGGGTATATCGGTAACAGTAGTACAGTCTTTAATTGTTACTATTTCACCACATTTGGCTAATATATTTAACCAGTGTATAGCAAAAGGAACTTTCCCCAATGTAATGAAAATAAGCAAAGTAGTTCCTTTGTTTAAATCAGGCTGCAGAAGTAGTCTTGGAAACTATAGACCTATTTCTGTACTTCCGTCCTTAAGTAAAATTTTTGAAAAGATTATGCTCAACCAATTAGTAGACTATTTCAATATGCAAAAGTTTCTGGATGGTCGACAGTTTGGTTTCACGAAATTGAAATCCACTACTGACGCGGGTGCAGCGCTTATAAGTTATATATTGAGGGTCTGGGAGGATTCGCATGATGCAATTGGTGTGTTCTGCGATCTGTCTAAGGCCTTTGATTGCGTTGACCATAGTACGCTTATTCTAAAATTAAAACATTATGGTATTTGTGGATCTTCTCTCGACCTTCTAGTCTCTTATTTAAAAGATCGTTGTCAGAAAGTTAGCATACAAGGGGTAACCTCTGCAGGATCCTTTGCGCGAATTGGTGTCCCACAGGGCTCTATTCTGGGACCGTTCTTGTTCTTAATATACATAAATGATCTGCCGCTAATGGTCAATAACTGTGCTGACATGGTGCTTTTTGCAGACGATACTTCAATTATATTTAAAGTAAAAAGGACAGATTCAGAGGTTGGGCACGTAAATAATACTTTAAACGAAATTTCTCATTGGTTTGCATTAAATAACTTAGTACTTAATACAGGTAAAACAAAATGTATGAGATTTATTTTGCCTAACGTGCCACAGATTGATAGTAGCATTAAGATCGAAGGGAATTTTGTAGGGTTAGTTGATAATACTGTATTTTTGGGTATCACACTAGATTCAAAATTACAATGGGGTCCTCAAATTAAACAATTGGCAAGCAAATTAAGTTCTGCTGCATTTGCAGTACGTAAGATTCGCCAGCTAACTGATATTGCCACTGCTAGGTTAGTCTACTTCGCCTACTTCCATAGCCTAATGTCTTATGGCATTCTGTTGTGGGGGACAGCAGCTGAGGTAGACACCATATTTTTATTACAAAAACGAGCAGTTCGAGCAATCTACAATATGAGACCTCGCGAATCCTTAAAGACCAAGTTCAAGGAGTACGGTATCTTAACTCTGCCCTCCCAATACATTCGTGACAATTTAATGTATGTCCGTAAGAACCTAGAAAAGCTAGATTTAGTAAAATACCGGCACAATCTAAATACTAGAAACTGTGACAAACTGGTTGTCCCACGTTTTAGACTTAGTAAAACCAGTAACAGTTTTTTGGGAAATAGTGTTAGATTTTACAACAAAGTCCCAAAGGATATTACCGATTTGCCGGATTGTGAATTTAAGCGCCATGTCAAGCGGGTTTTGGTGTCAAAAGGCTATTATAGAGTGGATCAATATGTGAACGATGGTGATGTCTGGAATTGACTCATCTCTGTGCATCCATTAAAAACGTTTGTGAAATTTACTTTTATATAGAATATATTATTATTCTAAATATTATATATATTTGTTAAAAAGATAAACCAGATCGAGTTTCTTGCCGGTTCTTCTCGATGACTGGGTTGTTTTCCGAACCGGTGGTAGTTTTGACGTTCATGAGTGCCTTCTTAGGGCCTAAATTGAATAAAGTGTTTTGAATTTG